>JAQZBX010015897.1:0-28464 GCA_029593785.1 Cabassous unicinctus
GACAGATATCTGATAAACATTTGCCTTGCCTCTAGGGGAATTTGGGAGGGAAACTTGCATCACTGGTCCCCAGCAGTTCTGAAAATTTTCAGGGCATTCTCCATTCCATTTCAAAGTCTGAGTCATTGTTAACATGAAGGTTTTATTCTCCTTGGGGCCTCAAGGTGACCCACACTTTTGACAGGATTGCTCAACGGCCATTGTCTTGGGTCCACCTTTATCAAGCAACTTGAGGCAAACAAGCTGCAGACATCATTTTCCAAGAATATTGAGGTGATGGTCACACTTTCTCCAATCCCTGGAGTATTGTCTCAAATCTCTTAGGAAAGTGAGGTGGTGGCAACATTCTCCCTAATCTATGGGGAACAGAACTAACCATTTCAGAGCATTGTGGTGGTGATCTCAATAACTCCCAACTTTGCGGAATGTGCTCCACCCTTCTATTGTCTGAAGCAGCAAAACTCTCTGAAAAAGAGGTTATAACATCCACTCTTTTCAAATGCCAGGGCAAACTTACCCTCTCCATACAAATGGGTTAGGTACCACCCTTGGCCCAAGGAGGTGTCTTAATTCTAGACCTCATCTTCTGTGGTTTTCCTCTAAAAGCCATTTTTCCTTCCATCTCTTCCATCCATGTTCATTTTAGCCCAGGCTGACACCAGTTTGGTTCATACAGATCTCACAAAAACTTGTTGGTTTAGCATGCAGGAAGAAGGTGTCCAAACCATGAGACAGTAACACTTTCTACAAGTATTTCCTGTATAATTGCATTTTCAATCCTGTCTGATAAGTTCTAAGTTTAATTAATTCATCAAATGGGTCACTATCATCTCAGAAATTGATTTACAGAGGCTTTTAATTTCCAGAATCATTGTTGGATTTCTTTATGCCCAACAATTCAGTTCTCAGCTTATCTCTTTCATCTAGCATTTTACTTTAAGCTGCAAGGAGAAGCCAAGCCATGTTCTCTGAGTTTACTTTGGAAAGTTCTTCAGGTCAACGTCCAGTTTGGCCATTTTAAAATTCTGCCTTCCATATGACATGAGGAGTCAATCTTGCTAAGTTCTCTGCAATTTTAAAACATGGATTACCTTTCCTCCAATTACCAATAATAATTTCAATATTTCCTTCTAAGGTCTTAACAGAAATAACTTTAGGCATCATTTTCCTATGATCAGCCTATTCAAAGCCATGTAGACATTTTTCATCAAGCATCTCGCAATTTCTCCAAAAGATATGCTTTACCCGTTTATAAAACCTTTCCAGCATTTTTGATAATTTCATCAGAATATATCCCACTTCTGGTACCAAATTCTGTATTAGTTAACTAAAGTGGTGCTGATGCAAAGTACCAGAAGGCTTTTGGCTTTTATAAAGGGTATTTATTTAGAGTAAAAGCTTGCAGTTACAAGACCCTGAAGAGTCTCATTCAAGACTGCTTTCTCACCAAAGGCAGTTGCTATGTGTTGAAACAAAATGGTTGGTGATCTCTGCCTGTTTTGAGGGCCTTCTCATCTGCTCAGCTACTCTGTTCTCTTTGGCTACAAACTATCAAGAAAATGACTCCTATATGTTCCCAGGACTTCAGCTGTTTGAGCTTTCTCCTTTCTGTCACAGGGAAGAATGAAAACAACCAAAATCTCTACACTTCCTTGGCATGACAAAGTTCTCTACTCTGGCATCTGTGGACCTCTCTTTCTTACCATGTGTCTTCTGTGAGGTGTTCATTTATATAGCCCAACCACAGGGCCAGGGACTCAATCTGAGTCATGCTTTACTGACTTGGTCACAGCAAAGCCCTAGTCTTAACAGGTAATTTAACCAGGACATGTCTGCTGACTCTAATGCATTCAAAGGGTATCACACCCAGAGGAATAGATTAGTTTACAGTTATAATCTTTCTTTATTTTGGATTCATAAATAACCTCAAAATGCCACATCCATTTTTCTAAAAACAAGCAAGATTTATTTTAAAATATCTATCTTAATTTGTATTAATAGCACTGGAGGCATATCTTATAACTACGTTCTTGACCCATGTCCATATTCTCCATATTTCTTTGTAATTAGTAACTTTATAATGTACATTTTAGCATCACAGGGAGAATGTTCATATCTCAATGTTCATATTTTATCAACTACAGCAAATACATCTGAATTCACACATGTATAAATATTCCATTCTGCTTTTAAAGTTTACTTTTAAAGAAGTTTATATTACAAAAAAGTTTCACTGAAAATACAGGGGATTCCCATATACCTAGCCCTCTCACACTTTCCCCTTTTAATAATATCTTACATGAGTGTAGTACATTTGTCACAATGGATGAAATAATATTGAAGCATTACTACCATGGCAGTTTGATATTATTTGAATTCCAAAAAAGATATTTGATTATGTTTGTAAACTGGTGTGCTCCTCTGGGCATGATACCCCTTGTATTAGATTTACCTGAGATGTCTTTGACTAAATTATGTTAAGATTAGGGCTTTAATTCAACCATGCCATTAGGACCTGCAAGGTTGGGTCCCACCCCCTTGATGGGACGATAAAACAGACTCTCAAATGGAAGTAGAGACACAGAAATTGAGAGCCCTAGATGAATAGAGACATCTCATGAGATACAACAGATCTGCTAGGAAGAGAGATGAGCCTGATACCCTAGAGCTGACCTTGTGAGATCAGAGCAAGTGAGCCCAGAAAGGAATGTGCCCTGGGGAGAGAGATGAGCCTTATGTCAGTCTTAAGCTGAGATCTGAAGAAGCCGGGACCACATAGTCTAAAGTGGAAGAAGGAAATCTTAACCTCACAGACATTGCCTGCCATCTTGCATCAACACATGGCATCAAACTTTGGGTGAGAAAGTACCAATTATGGTACCTTAGGTTAGACTCTCTTGGGCCTTGTAACTGTAAGCTTCCAGCTCAAATAAATACCCTTTACAGAAGCCAACAGTATCCATTTTGGATGACTAATAAAATTTGGTAATGAGAAATGGGTGGTGTTTTTGCAATTACCAAAATGCTGGAAAGATTTTATAAAGGGGTAAAAGAATATTTTTTGCAGCAAATTTGAGATGCTTGATGGAAAAGGCCTAGATTGCTTTGGAAAGACTGTTGGTAGGAATATGGATGTTAAACTGATTTTTTTATGATGTCTTAGAAGTAAATGGTGAAACTATTTTTGAAGACTTGAAGAAGGGCAATCTATGTATTAAAGTTGCAAAGAACTAAGCAAGATAAATTCCTGATGCTTTGTAGAAGGCAGAATTTGATAATGGTGATCTTGTGCATTTAGCTGAATAAGTTTACAACATAAACTCAGACTAGAGTTGTGTAAAAATGGTGTCAGTGTAGATAGGCATTGCTCAGCTAATTCACAAAAGTGACAGAGAAGGGACAAAATCCTACCTTAGTGAGCTGTTTTTGGAATCCACAGTGCAAGAAGCTGCAGGGCATCATTCTGGAGGGAGCTGGACAAATATAAAGAAACCAAGGGAAAACTGTGAGATGCTTGCCCTTGTGGCTGGAAAAGGTGGGTGGGTAAGGTCCACCTTCAAGGTAAATAGTATCCATGGAACCAGGGGCTCTCATCAGCCATCTGAGTAGGAGGGATAATTACCTGGGAAGAAGTGGGGTCTGGAGGAGGGTGGAAATGGTTTCATTTTCATGGATTTGTTCACCTGAATTCCCTTTGAATCTCAGGGAGGATTCTAGCCAGTGAAGAGGGGGGCCTGGGGGAGAAGGAAGGGGTAATCTGCTCAGGGAGGCTGTCACATCCAGGCACACTGGAAGAGAGGTATTTGTTCAAGGAAGGGGTGGAAACAGGCACCTAACAAGGCCAGCCCCTGAAAACAATTACAAGTCCAAATGGCCTAAGGGAAATGGGGACAGGAAGAACCTGATACACTTTCAAAAGCACATATAATCTATAGAGCTGCTGTAGAGCAGTGGGGTAATTCCTCTCTTGTATATAGAAGGTCACTGGTTTTGGTCCCAATACCTATTAAGAGAAGGTATCCAGGGAAACCTAAGGCACATAGCTAGCAACTTATGATAAGTAACTTTTAGACTGAGTTTCTACTGTTTTGTTTTAAGGTTTTTTGGGTTTATTTTTTCTTTCTTTTTCTTTTATTTAATTCAATAAAACTGGATACATCAACTGAGGAGGGCAGGCTGCAGGGTGATTAAATGAAGAGCACCAGCATCTTGAGAAGGTTCCTAGGAGCCTAAGAGGGAAGGCTGTTTTGCCTGGGTTCTTTGTTGCTTTTTTGTTTCTTGTTTATTTTTTCCCCTTTCTTTGTTTCTTTTTTTCCCTTTTACTTGTTTTTTCAACATAATCTATTTATATTTTTTCCTTCATTTTCCTGTATTCTTACTTCTGTTGCTTATCTTCCATTTCACCAGTTCATGTTTGGTCTTCATTTTTCTTTTTTTCTCTCTCTCCTCTTTTTTTTTTCCTCTTATCACTTATCTTTTCAATTCAATCTTTTTTTTCTCTCTATCTACTTTGTTTCTTGTGTTGTTTTTTTTATACTCATTTGTCCAATATTTTAATTCATTCTATTTTTTCTATATATATTGTTTCCGGTTTTTATTTTTTCTATTCCAACTCTTTCTTATTCCTTTGTATTTTTTATGGTATTTAACTTATATTACTTGGTGTCCTAACTCTTGCATGGTTCCTCTTTTACTTTTTTGTATTATTATTACTATTATTATTTTTCTCTTCTTATCTCTTTCCTTTTCTCTAGTCATAATATTTTTTTCAAGGGAACACAGACAATGGCAAGGATATAGAATAAAAGGAACCTAATATCAACAATTAACCTTGCAGCACAAAGAAAAAAAACAAATAAAACCCTAGAGAAGATAGAGAATCTAACCAACTAAATAAATCCATCAAGATAAACAGATGCTTAAACTCCAACAAAAAATTACTAGCCATACTAAGAAATAGGAAGATAGACCCAGTCAATTAACAAACTAAAAAACTGGAAGAGATGCCAAATGTGGAACAACAAATCAAGGATGTCCAAACAAATACACGAATCTACTTAATAAAGTGAAGAAAGAGATAAAGGATATTAAGAAGATACTGGGGAAACATACTGAAGAAATTGTAATCTTACATAAAAATATAATGGACTTGATGGTAAGGAATGGCACAATGTGAGAAATCAAAAACAAACTGGAAGCACAGAGCAGCAGATTTGAACAGGCAGAGGAAAAAATCAGCAATATGGAAGACAGTACAGCTGAAATCAGATAGTAGAAGATGAAAATATAGAAAAAATCAAAGAGGGACTCAGGGATTTTAATGACAACACAAAATGCACAAACATTTGCATTATAGGCATCCTAGAGGGAGAAGAGAAGGGAAAGGGTGCAGAAGGTATATTGGAGGAAATAATGCCTGAAAATTTCCCAACTCTATTGAGGTATATGTGTGTACATGTCCAGGAAGTGCTGTGTACCCCAAACAGTATGAATCCTAAGAGGCATGCCACAAGATATATACTTGTCAAATTGTCCCGTGCTCAAGACAAAGAGAGTATACTGAAAGCAGCAAGAGAAAAGACATCCATCATATACTCAAAAGCTCAAAAAGATTAATTGGTGATTTCTCATCTAAAACCATGGAGCCAAGAGGACTGTTATATGACATAATTAAAGTGCTAAGAGAAAGAAAAATTTCCAGCCAAGAATTATCTATCCAGCAAAGCTGGCATTCAAAAATGAAGGAGAGTTCAAAATATTCACAATAAATGGAAATTAATAAAATTTGTCAATAAGAAACCTGCCTTTCAAGAATTTCTAAATGGAGTTTTTCAAGTTGAAATGGGAAAAAAATGGAGAGAGAAAGTTGGAGGAGACCCTAAGGATAACTAAAAAGATGAAAAGAGAAATAAAAGCTACATATGACATACATAAAGTTAAAGAAAATATGGCTACTGTAAGTAAGTCCTTGACAACAATGACATGCAATGTAATGGATTAAACTTCCCCGTCAAGAGACACAGAGTGACAGGATGGATAAGGAAAGATGGCCCATCCATATGCTGTTTACAAGAAATTCAACTTAGACCCAGGGACACATGGATGCTAAAAGTGAATGGAAGGAATACAATTTTACATGCAAACAATAACCAAAAAAGGGCAAGAGTAGCTATATTAATATCAGACAAAATAGGCTTTAAATGCAAAACTATTGTTGGAGAAAAATAAAGACACTATATATTAATAAAAGGGGTAATCTATCAAGAAGAAAGAACAATCATAAACATTTATGCACCTAACCAGGGTGCCTGAAAATACATGAAGGAAACATTTGATAAAATAAGTAGAGAAATAGATGCCTCTACAATTATAGTGGGGGACTTTAATACAGCTTTATCACCATTAGACAGAACATCACAACAGAGGAAAAATAAAGAAACAGAGACCTTGAATAATACATTAGAGGATCTGGGCATAACAGACATATAAAGAATATTATATCCAAATACAACAGGATATATATATTCCTTGAGCACACAGGAATCATTTTCCTGGATAGACCACATGTTAGGCCACAGAACAACTCTAAATGAATTTAGTAAGATCAAAATTGTACAAAGTAATTTATCTGACCTCAATTGAATGAAGCTGGAAATCATAAAGGGGCAGAGAAACTGATTAGATGAAAAATATGAAGTTAAACAGCACACTATTAGACAATCAGTAGGTCAAGGAGGAAATTGAAAAAGAAATCAGCAACTCCCTTGAAATGAGTGAAAATAACAGGACAACATATCAAAACCTATGGGATGTAGAAAAAGCAGTACTGAGAGGGACACTCATACCCATAAATGACTACTTTAAAAATGAAGAAAAAGCTGCAATCAAAGACATAACTGCACACTTAGATAAATTAGAAAAAGAAGAACAAACCAAACCCAAAGCAATTAGAAAGAAGGAAATAACAAACATTGAAGGACACCTAAATAAAATTGAAAATAAGAAAGGACTAGGAAAAATAAACAAAATCAAAAGCTGGTTCTTTGAGAAGATTAAGATATTTGAAAATCTCTTAGCTAGGCTAACAAAGAAAAAGAGGGAAGATGCAAATACATAAAATAAGAAATGAGGAAGGGGATATCACCAGTGATCCCACAGAAATAAAGAGTATCATAAGAGGAAACTTTGAAAAACTATATGTCAACAAAATGAATAATTTTGAGGAAATGGACAAGTTTCTAGAAACACACAAGCAGCCTACATTGATGAAAGGAGAAATTGATGAACTCTACAGAACAATCAGAAGTAATGAGATAGAACTATTCATCAAAAACCTCTCAACTAAGAAGAACCCAGGACCAGGTGGCTTCACAGATGAATTCTATCAAATATTCTGGAAAAAAACTAACACCTATCCTTCTTGAACTCTTCCAAAAAATAGAGGTGGAGTGAACATTGTTGAACTCTTCCTATGGTGCCAGCATCACCCTAATACCAAAGCCCAACAAAGATGCCACAACCAAGGAAAACTATAGAGTATCTCACTATGGAACATAGATGCTAAAATCCTCAGTAAAATACTTGCTAGTTATATTCAACAACATATCAAATCAATTATACATCATGACCAAGAGGGTTTCATCTCTGGTACACAAGGATGTTTCAACATAAGAAAATCAATGTAATATAACACATAAAAGGATGGAAATAAAAAATTTCGACAAAATACAGCACTTTGTAAAAAATAAAAACAATTCAAAGATAGTAATAGAAGTAATAGAAGGAAACTTCTGCAACATGAAAGGGTATATATGAAAAACCCTCAGCTAACATCATATCCAATGGTGAAATCCTAAATGCTTTCCCTCTAAAATCTGGAACAATAAAAGAATGCCTAATTTCTCTGCTCTTATTTATCATTGTGTTAGAAGTACTTGCACAAGTACTTAGGCAAAAGAAAAAGATATAAAATTATTCCAAATTGGAAAAGAAGAAGTAAAAATATAACTATTTGCAGATGACATGATCCTATAAATTGGAAGCCCTGAAAAATCTACAACAAATCTTCTAGACTTTATAATGAGTTCAGGAAAGTGGCAGGCTATAAGACCAATGTATCAAAATCAGTAACATTTGTGTTCACCAATAATAAGCAATCTGAGAAGGAAATCAAGGGAAAAAAAATCCCATTTACAATAGCAAATAAAAGATTCAAACACCTACGAGTAAATTTAACTAAAGATTTAAAGGAATTGTCTGCAGAAAACTACATAACACTATTAAAGTAAATCAAAAAAGACCTAAATAAATGGAAGAATATTCCATTTATGGATAGGTAGAATAAACATCATTAAGATGGATATCCTATCCAATCTGATTTATAGATTAAATACAATCCCAATAAAAATTACCACAAAATTTTTTACTGAATTGGGAAAGCTAATTACAAAATTTATATGGAAGGGCAAGAGGCCCTGAATAGCTAAAGACATATTGAAAAATAAAATATTAAAACAAAGAAATCACGGTACCTAACTTTAAAAATACTACAAAGCTACAGTGGTCAAAACTGCCTGGTATTGGCCCAAGGATAAACATACTGACAAATGGAATCAAATTGAGAATTCTGATATTGATCCTCACATATACAGTCAACTGATATTCAACAATGCCCTTAAACCCATTCAATTGGGAGAGAATGGCCTCTTCAAAAAACGATGGTTGAAAACTGAATATCCAAATGCAAAAGAATGAGAGAGGAATGCCATCTCATACTTTATAAAAAAAATAACTCAAAATGGATCAAAGATCTATATAAGATCCAAGACCATAAAGATCTTGTAGGATAATGTAGGGAAGCATCTACAGGATCTTGTTTTAGGAGATGGTTTTATGATCTTTACACCCAAACCATGAACAATGAAAGAAAAAATAGATAAAGGAGCCCTCCTCAAAATAAAAAATGTTTGTACCTCAAAGGAGTTTGTCAAGAAAGTGAAAAGGCCTTCTACTCAATGCAAGAAAATATTTGGTTATCATATATCTGATAGGGATTTAATATCCAGCTTATCTAAAGAAATCCTACACCTCAAAAATAAAAAGACAAACAACCCATTTAAAGAATGGGCAAGTGATTTGAATATTCACTTCTTCAAAGAAGAAATACAAATGGCTTAAATCACATGAAAGCTACTCAACATCATTAGCTATTAGGGAAATGCAAATCAAAACTACAATGAGTTATCAACTTTCACCCTTTAGACTGATGGCTATTAAAAAAAAACAGAGGACTACAAGTGTTGGAGAGGATGTGGAAGAATGGGAACCTTTATCCACTGCTGGTGGGAATGTAGAATGGTGCAGCCATTTTGGGGAACGATGTGTTTGTTCCTCAGGAAGCTAACTATAGAACTTCCATATGATCCAGCAATCCCACTGTTTGGTATTTACCCAGAAGACATAAAAGCAGGGACACAAACAGATATAAGCACCCCAATGTTCTTAGTGGTATTATTCACTATTCCCAAAACTTGAAAGAAACCCAATTGCTCATCAACCAATGAATGGATAAACAAATTGTGATATATATACAATGGAAAATTACTCAGCTATAAGAAGGAATGCAGTATTAGCACCCAGGATAACAGGGATGAAACTTGAGGACCTTAAGTTTAGTGAAGCAAGCCAGGCACTGAAGGACAAAAATAACCTGACCTCACTGATATGAATTAAGCAAACTGAGAAAATCCACACAGCTTGTGTCTGGAGGGTAGGTTTACAGGAAACATAAAGTAAGAAGAACTTTGTGAGAAAATGCCCATATGGGCAAAATCTATGATAAGGTGGAAGTGTGTATTTGTGCAGTGGATGGGCATGAGACAGGTACAGTCATATTATTGCATTGAGTGGTGCTGGTTTGTGAGACAGGTAGAATGTGGAGGGTGGGTTGGACTGTCCATGGAACTGGGGGATGTTTGGTGGAGGGAGCAGGTGAACTCTGGGGATTTGTAAGTATTTGGTTGAAACTACGATGTTTGCCATATTTTGGCAAATATAGAAGGGGCAGGTTACTTGTTTATGTTGTTGCATATGGGAGTCAAGCAGAACAGGGTGATGCTGGAACAGAGTTCTAGGGAATGTGTGAGTGTTTATCTTGTCAGAGTATGTTGTATTAGTAGGTGGAGACCCACATAAACATCGGGGAGGTGTTGGAATCCCAATATGGTGTCCTGTTATGTTCTCAAATAGAGGGGAAGGAGTCTACCAAGAGCATAGGCAGTGCCTAATGGGGGGGACAATACACTATGCCAAGCCCTCAATGTTGATGCAAGTAAGTATGAATCTTGTTGTTTAGGGAGTGAAGCTTGGTGATTGCCATGGATCCCAAGGGGAGGGGGAGGGATTAACAGAATAGATGGAAAATGGGGCATTGTTGGGGCCATGGAAATATTCTATATGATCTTGCAATGATAGATACAGGCCATGTTAAATTTCATCAAAGTTTATAAAAGTGTAGGGTCCAAAATGTAGACCATAATGTAAATCATTCACCATGGTTAGTAGCAATGTTTCAATATTTGCACATCAATTGTAACAAATGTACCATCCACCTGTAAAATATTATTAATAGGGAAAATTGGAAACGGGGGAAGTTGTTGGGTATGTGAGAATTCCCTATATTTTGTGTCAATTTTCTGTAAACTAGAGCTTCTTTGAAGACAAAATGATAAAATTAAGACACTGGGGGCATAATTGGAAGAAAATTTCACTGCACACAGAGGATAACAGATCTTACAGTTATGAAAGATATAATTTTTTTAAAACATGTAAAATTTTATATATTTTTTATTATTTGAAATATTTTTAATTTTTAAAAATTTATTTATCATTTTTAAAACTGTCATTATTATTTCATTTTCTTATTAATTTTATTCTACCACTTTATTGGCTTCATTTTTTTTCTTTTTTCTTTTCTTTTTCTTTTTCTTCTTATTTATTTTTTTATTTGTAAAATGCTTTATAAATACATATGCATATATATGCATTTGCTTACATAAATGTTATATATATATATATATATATTTTAAAGGTGCTTATACTACCCAAATATTACTCAGAAAATACAGGGATTCCCATGTTCCCCACCTCCCACACCTCCCACAACATCCCACACCAACATCCTTCATCAGTGTGACACATCACCCGCAATGGATATACATACACATTCGGGGCCTTGCCATGAAACATAGACCACAGTTCACATCGTAGACCAGCCTCTCTCCCACACAGTTCTGCATGGCATATGCTGATGTAAAACGGCCTACATCCATTGACGCAACGCCACTCAGGATAACCCCCAAGTCCAGAAAAAAACCCCGTATTTCAATTGCCCTTTCCCTCCCTTCCCTGAAAATGTCCAGTGGCCACCGGCTCCCCCTCACTATTACAATTTCTTCCCTTGCTTGAACCACAACATGTCTAAAACAGAATACCATTAAGTCCACTCTAGTCCATAGCTCTTCCCCCAATCCTGAGGGTACTGGGATGGTGATGTCCACTCTACATCCAAGTGAGAGAGGGCTTATATCCCATGGATACAGTGGATGGGATTACGCTGCCTGCAGCTACAGGCCCTCTCCATTCTCTGGGATGGCCGTTGCCCATCATTGTCTCCTTGCTGGGTAACTTGGATGAGTCCATTGAGCTGTAGGGTAGTAGTTGCAGCTCCACCGAGATTCCAGGCACAGCTGGCACATAGATAGGCCAGAGGCTCCAGTCTCTGGAAGTACACCTAAAAATTCCAGCATCACATATAGGTTTGAATAGAAGGGACTGATGGACCATGTGCAGGGAGCACTTATTTGAGTCCAGCTCTGTCACTCTCAGGAGCACAGATTCCAAAGAAGAGCCCACTAATAAGGCATCAATCTCTGGGGCTATCCCCACTTATATAGGACCTGGATATCTCCAGAGCCCTCAGGAGCCCCTCTGTGTGGGGTGATATCCACTTTGGTGTTCTATGAGATCCTACTGAGGTGTGCATAAGTATTACCTCTGGGATGACCTCCCGACTCTCTTTGAAGTCTCTTAGCCACATGAACTCATTTCTGTTTATCTTTTCCCCCTTTTATTCAAGATCTTTTTCCAATCGTATTGCCAGTTGGCACTTGGTATTAATCCCTTGTTGCCAGGGAGGCTCATCCCCGGGAGTCATGTCCCATGTAGCGGGGAAGGTAATGCATTCATATGCTGAGTTTGGCTTAAAGAGAGGCCACATTTGAGCAACAAGGAGGCTCTCAGTTGGCAACCCTTAGGCACCCCATAACAGTATGCTAAGTTTCAATTACAAAAGCATTAAGGAGTTTTGGATCACAGAAGCATTACAATTGTGGCAGGGGTGGATCATTGGTGTGGGATGCATGGGAGGAAGTTCACCTGGGGCATACCTCTATAAATGTGCTCAAGTGTTCATGGGGTATTGTTACAGTGGGTGGAGATTCACACAATAACCAAAAGAATATTGAATTCTTGTCCTGAGGGGCTCTGTCACATTCTCTGAGACAGCAAGAATCCTCAAGTACAGGGACAGTGACTAGTGAAGGAGGATGGACCGCTGGCAGACCCTTGATTAGGATGACTCTACTTATGAACATTTTCTTTTGAAATTGAAACTTAGTCTAGTATTATATGGTGCCCAAGTGTTACCTTCTTAGAGCCTCATCACTCAAATGTGACCTCTCTCTAAGCTAAACTCAGCATATAAATGCATTACCTTACCCTCAACATGGGACATTCACTCCCAGGGATGATCCTCCCTGGCACTGAGGGATTGCTCCCAAGCAGCAAGTAACAATGCAACTGGAAAAATACCTTCATCAAAAGTGGGACATATAAAGACAAATGAGTTTATATGGGTAAGAGACTTCAAAGTGATTTGGGAAGTCATTCCAGAGGTTACACTTATGCCCTTCTCAGCAGGATCTCATTGACTGCCAAAGTAAATATTGCTTCAAATTGCAGGGCTCCTGAGGGTTCTGGGGATGTACAGACACTATAGGCAGAGTAGACACCTCAGAAATTTGATGCCTTGCCAGTGGGGTCTACTTGGGAATTTATGCTCCACAGTGTGACAGAGTTGGACTCATTATGGTTTCCCAACACATGGCTCTTCTGCCCCTTCTATTTGAACCTGTAGTTAGTACTAAAGTTGATAGGTGTATGTTCAAGAAACTTAAATCTTTGTGCTGTCCATGTGTCAGTTGGGCCCTGAATCTAAACTGAATTGCAACACCTACTTTCCACTTCATTGTCACCCAGGATAACTAACAAGGAGGTGATGATTGACAATGACTATCCCAAGGCACAGAGAGTGTCAGCAACTGCAAAAAAGATAGTTCCATCCATCTTCCTCATGGGATCTTTTGGGGAACATCATCTCAGAATCCTCAGGATTGGGGAATGAATGATGGACTAGAATAAACTTACTGGTACTCTAATATAGACTTATTGTGATTCTTATTTGAGCACACCAAAACAAGGAACTGATTCTGTAAATTCCAAGCCTCTGGAAATCAAGACCCCAGATCACTGTGTCCCATTTGAGGACTTAACTAACCTTGGAACTTGTAAATCTGGATCAAAAATGCAGTTATCCTGGAAAGACCTGTGGACAGTCTTACTGTCTGATGTCTTGGACCCCTGCTTCCTGTATGCTAAACCAAAAACCTTTTTTAGTTTGCTACATGAACAAAACCACTGTCAGCCTGTTCTAAAAGAGACAAGAAGGGGAGAGATGGAAGGGAAAATGAATTTAAGAGAGAAATCATGGTAGCTGAGATCTAGAATTCAGACATCTTCTTGGGCCAAAATAGAAATCCCACCCATATGTAGAGAGAGGGTAATTTTGTTCCAGCAGTTGAACTTTCTCTTTTCTTTCCCTTTCGTGTACACCTATCTTTCAGACAATAATTCTCAGAGACTGCTCAATGTCCTTAATTCATATCAGTGAGGTCATGTGCTGTTCATCCTTCAATGCCTGGCTTGCTTCACTCAACATATGGTCTTCAAGATTCATCCATGTTATCCCGTGTGTTAGCACTTTATTCCTTCTTACAGTTGAGTAATATTCCATTGTATTTATGAACCACATTTGGTTTATCCATTCATCTGTTGATGGGCACCTTGGTTGATTCAAATTTTTGGCAATAGTGAACAATGCTGCTATGAACATTGGTATGCATATATCCGTTTGTCTTTACTTTCAGTTCTTCTGGGTATATACCCACCAGTGGAATTGCTGGATCATATGGAAGATCTATACTTAGTATTTTTAGGAACTGCAAACCTGTCCTCCACAGTGGCTGGACCATTCCACAATCCCACCAGCTGTGGATGAGTGTTCCCATTCCTCCACATCCTCTCCAACACTTATAGTCTGCTGATTTTTAATAGCCGCCATTCTAATGGGTTTAAGATGGTTTCTCAATGTAGTTTTGATTTGCATTTCTCTAATAGCTAGATATGTTGAGCATTTTTTCATGTGCTTTTTAGCCATTTGTATTTCTTCCTTGGAGAAGTGTCTTTTCAGGTCACTTGCCCATTTTTTTAAATGGGCTTAGTCTTTTTATTTTCAAGTTGTAGGATTTCTTTATATATGCAGGATATTAGGCTCCTATCAGATTTATGTTTGCCAAACATTTTCTCCCATTGGGTAGGTTTTCCTTTCATTCTCTTGATAACGTCCTTTGAGGTGCAAAGGTTTTTAATTTTGAGGAGATAACATTTATCTATTTTTTCTTGTGCTGCTCATGCTTTGGGTATGAAGTTAGAGAGTGGATATCCCTGCCTGCTGTTCAAGAAGGTTTTTGCCACCACAGGCCTCTGAGAGGATAGAGCACATTCCCCAAGTGTTGGGAATACAAAGGTTGATACCAAATAGGTCTGAGAGGTGTGGGACTTCCCCCCTAGATTAGAGAAGGCCAGATCACCAATTCATTGCACTAAGAGGGTTGGGACTATAGGCCAAATGTAAGGGAGAATGTTGCCTCCCCCTCACTGTACTAAGGTGGTAGAGACTACCCCAAAGATTGGTAAAGTTTGGCCATCACCCCAACCTTCTTGGTAGGGGAGGTCTGGAGCTAACTTGCTACCCAAATGCTTGATGATGGTGTTACCAAGAAAATGTCCATTAGTCAAGCCTTGGAAAGAGTGGGTCCCAATGAGACCCCAGGGAGAAGAAACCATCATTTTGAGAATGCCTCTTAGATTTTGAAATCTAATAAAGTATGACCATCAAGTTAATGGAACTGTAGGGGACCCATTTGTTAATGCAGATGTTTATCCGATGTCTGCTTTTTGTATACTGGAAGCAGATAAGTTGTATTGTAAGTTTCAGAGAACTACAGCCAAACGGGACTTTGCCTCAAGGCAACCTGTTTTTCTATAAACTGATTGTGTTGTGATTTTGTACTCAGCTTTGTTACTGATTTAAACGTGTGTGTGTGTGTGTGTGTGTGTGTTTTAGTATTGTAACGTCATTTTTTAGAATTCAGTGGGTGGAGTGTGGCAGTTTGATTTTATTTATGAATTCAAAAAATATATTTGATTATGTTTGTAAACTTGTCTGTTTCTTTCAGCATAATACCTTTGATTGTATTAGATACAGCTAAGATATCTTTGATTAAATTATGTTAAGATTAAGGCTTTGAATTGAACATGTCATTAGGGATGTGTAAGGTTGAGTCCCCACCCCATTTGTGGGCTGATGAAACAGACTCTTACATGGTGGTACAGACAGGGAAAAGAAGAGCCCCAGGAGGAAGAGAGACAGCTCATTAGACATGGCAGAGGCCCTGGGAAGAGAGATGAGCCTGACAGTCTACAGCCAACCTTGTCAAGAAAACAGAGCACCTGAGACCAGAAAGAAATGGATTCTGGAGAGGAAGAGATGAAACTTATGCCAGCCTACTGCAGAAATCAGAATATGCAGGGACCACAGAACCTTAATTAGAACAAGGAAACTTGAGCCCTTGCAGATGTCATCTGTCATTTTGCATGAATATGTGGCAAGAATTTAGGAGAGAAAGTACCTCTTATGGTACCTTGAGTTGGCCTTTTTAAGGCCTTGTGACTGTAAGCTTTTACTCCAACTAAATATCCTTTACAAAAATGAGAAGATTTTTGGTACTTTGCATCAGTCCCCTTTTGGATAACTAATACAGCTACTAACCATGTTCTATAGTTTACATTATGTTTTACACTTTGCATCTTACAATTTTATAGGTTTTGACAAAATATTTAATTGCCTATATCCTTCATTGAATAGCAAGCAGAAAAATTCCTGTGCCCTAAACTGCCCTATGTTCCATCTTTTCTTTCCTCACTCCTTCAGAATCTCTGGTAACCAATATATTTGTATAAATGTTACAAAGTCCTTATGTTACTACACTAATAACAAGTCTATTTTGGTCCATGGTTGCTTTCTCCCCTTATGTCTGTCCAATCCTCAGTCTTGAGGATTTGGGGATTGTGATACCTCCTCTGCTTCAGATTGAGAGGAAACTTGGACCTTATGGGGCAGATGGAAGGAACTGTTTTTGCTTGCAGGTATAGATACTCTTTGCTTTCTGGGATGGGAGTTGTCCATCATCATCATTTTGTTAATTTTCTAGGGTGAGTCTGATGAACTGGAGAGTAGATGTTGGCTACAACTCTGCTAAGATTCAGGGCTTAACTAGCATATGAACAGCCATAAGATTTAAGTCTCTGGGACATATATTTAATAGATATACTGTTAATTGTAGGTTCAAATAAAGGAGGTTGAAGAATTATGTGTAGGGAAATTATAAATGAGCCTATCTCTGTGACAGTGGGGAAATAGTTTAACACATATTCCAAGGTAAGGCCCAACCAAAAGGTACTGATTTCATAGGGTTGTTTGTCCTGCCTAAAGTGTCCAGATGTCTCTATTGCCCTCAGGAGCATGCCTGCTTGAGGTTTTATTTACTGTAGTGGTTATTGAGATTCCGCTGATTTGTGTATAAGTGTTACCTTTGGTGTTACCTCTTGACTCACTTTGAAATCTCTTAGCCATAAAAACTCTTGTATTTAATTTTCCCACTGTTTTCAAAGTTTTTTTCCAAATGCATCACTGTTTAGTGCTCTATAATAATCTCTCAGTGTCAGGGAGTCTCATCCCTGGGAATCATGCCCCACTGGGAGAGGGGGGAGGTGGTGTGTTTATTTGCTGAGTTTGACTTACAGAGAGGCCACATTTGAGTAAAAAAGAAGTTTTCAGGAAGTAACTCTTAGGCAATAAAGATTAGGCTAATTTTCAATTTCACAAAATTAAGGTTCAAAAGTACAAGCAGTAATAATAAGACCTCAGTGTATTGGTCTGTTTTATTTTATTAGGTACTGCTTATGTACTTTAGAGATTCTTACCACCCTATTAGGGAACATAGCAGGACTCTCAAGGATGGGAATTTAATAACTTGTTGGCTATTGTGTGGAATGCCACCCACTGCGAGAATACCCTATGACCATATAAACACATTCATATGCCTTAGAACCATGTCCAGGCGCACTCTTCCCTACATATCTCCCCACCACTGACACCCTGCTTGAGTGACTTTCCCTTATCATGCTTGCCAAAATAGCAATCCTTCAATTGTTTTCTCAACCACATTCCTTTACTTCTCCTCTACTTCTCCAGAGTTCACCTGTTCTTTCCTGAAGTCCTCCCCCCAGTTGCTTGGATAGCCTTTTTCAAACCCCCAACCTCTTACACTCACACTCCAGCACCAACAACCCCACCCACATCATTGAACCACAATCACCCCATCCACTGCCAAACACCCCCCAAACCCCTTATCATAGATTCTATGCAGATTGAGTATCAGCTCACCACTCTCTACTCACTTTCCATCTCCTGGAAACTTAACTTCCAGACTCTAGGTCTGTGAGTCTGCTCAATATCTTTAATTCATATAAGTGAGATCATGTAATACTTGTCCTTTAGAGACTGGATCAATATAAGGTCTTTGAGATTCATCTATGTTGTTGCATGTCAATATTTCATTCCTTCTTAAAGTTGAGTAATATTTCATCCATATTATTCACTCATTCATCCATTAATAGATATATGAGTTGCTTCCAGGTTTTGGCAACTGTGGATAACGCTACAATGAACTGTGGTGAGCATTTATCTGTTCACACCCCTATTTTCAATTTTCCTGGGTTTATTCCTAGTAGTTAGATCACCAGATCATACGCAAATTCTATACCTATGTTTGTGAGGAACTGCGAAACTGTCATCCACAGTGGCTGCACCCTTCTACATTCCCAGATGTAGATGATGAGTGTTCCTATTCCTCCACATCCTCTCCAACACTTGTAGTTTTCTGATTTTTTTTTTAACAGCCAGCCTAATTGGTATAAGGTGATATCTCATTGTAGTTTTAATTTGAATTTCCCTAATAGGTAGGGATGCTGAACATATTTACATTCCTTATAGCCCTTTTTATTTCTTCTTTGGAGAAGTGTCCTTTCAAATCTCTTGCCCGATTTTTAAATGGAATGCTTGTATTTTTTTTTTTCTTTGGGGTGTAAGTTTTCCTTATATATGCTAGATATTAGACCCTTATCAGATAGGCTGCCTTTTCTCTTTCTAGACAAATTCCTTTGAATCACAAAAGTTTTTAATTTTGAGGAGGTCTCATTTATCTATTTTTTCTTTAATTGCTTGTGCTTTGGGTATAAAGTTTATAAAACCATTTCATAGAGCAGTTAGAAATTGTTCATTCCCCTTCAATGTTTTGGAAGTGTGTGAGCAGGATTGGTATTTTTTCTTTCTGGAATGATTGGTAGAATTCACCTGTGAAACCATCTGGCTCTGGGCTTTTCTTGGTTGGAAGATTTTTGATTACTAGTTCAATCTTGCTAATTATAATTGCTGTGTTGAATTCTTGTTTTTTTTTTGTGTGTGTGTGTATAAAATCTAATTTTATTGCTGTTACATAGGGCATGAGAATTTTTTGTTTTTACTTCTTTTAATTTAAAAAAATTTTTAATGATTCTTCAATTACATAAATGTTACATAGAATATATAGGGGATTCCCATATGCCCCACTCCCCACACCTCCCACATTTTCTCACATTTACAACATCTTTCATCAATGTGGTACATTCATTGTAATTGATGCACACATTTTGGAGCATTGCCACTAAGCATGTATTATAGTTTACATTGTGGTTTACACTCTCTCCCATTCAACTCTGTAGGTTATGGCCGGATATATAATGGCCTGTATCTGTCATTGTAATGTCATTCAGGATGATTCCCAAGTCCTGAAAATGCCCCCTTATTACAGCTGTGTTTCCCTCTCCTTTCCCTAACCCAAGAACATCCATGAATCACTGCCTCGACAACAATGGCATTTCTTCCATTGCTAGAATCACAATACGTCTATAGTAGAATACTAGTAAGTTTATTATAGCCCATATTTCATTTCCCAATCCTGAAGACTCTGGGATTGTGATGCCACTCAACCATTAATTGAGGGGGATTTGATCCCATACATCCAATGGATGGGACTGTCCTGCTTGTAGCCGAAGGCACACTTGGTTCCTTGGTATGTTGTTTGTCCATCATCTCCTCCCTGTTAGTTGTCCTGGGTGAGTTCATTGAACTGGAGAGTAGGTGTTGCAACTCTGCTTAGATTCAGGGCTCAGCTGGCACAGAGACAGCCCAAAGATTTAAGTCTCTTTGATGTACACCTACAATTCTAGTACTAATTATAGGTTCAAATAGAAGTACAGAAGAGTCATACATAAGGAAACCGCTGCTGAGTCTAACTCAGTCACACTGGCGAGAATAAATACCACATTAGGATCCACTAGCAAGTGCCCAAATTCCTGAGCTGTCTGCATGGAATATAGCACATGGACGTCTCCATATCCCTGAGGAGCTTTGCTACTTGGGGTTGTATCTCCTTGGAAGTCAATGAGATCTTTTGAGATATGCCTAAACAATACCTCTGGGATGGCCTCCTGACTCACTTTGAAATCTCTTAGCCATACTCCTTTGTCTTTAGCTTTTCCCCCTTTTTTGTCAAGGTGTTTTTTTGTTCCCCTCTCCCCACAAGATGCATTACTTGTTAGTACTTGGTAGCAATCTCTTAGTGCCAGGGAGGCTAATCCCTGGGAGTCATGACTCCCACTAGGTGAAAGTTATTGCTTTTATAAGCTGAGCTTGGTTTAGATAGAGGACTCAATTGAGCAACAAGGATGCTCCCGAAAGATAACTCTTAGGCACCCTATATCACAAGACAAAGTTTCAATTTCAAGAGCAAAGTCTCATAAGCATAGTCATCAATAGCAAGGGTCCTTCAATAGACCATCCTCCTTCACAAGTAATTGCTCCTGTACTTGGGGCATTCTTGTTTTTACACTAGAGAAGGTGGCAGAGCTCCCGCAGATGGGAATTTGATGTTCTTTTCATTATTATGTGAACCTCTCACCACCATGACCATGCGCCATGAACATTGAACACATTTATGTGCCTTATATGCATACCGAGGTGAATTTCATCACATGTATCCCCACTTACTGACATGCCACACCAATGATCCTCCCCTGCCATATTTATAATCCTTCTGTGATCTAAAAGTTCTTCACAAATGAAGCCAATAATGTAGCCACATACAATTAATAAGAAAATGAAATAATGATAATTGTATACATAAGAAATAAAATAGAGCAAAAATTAAGAAAATAGAATAATATTTTTAAAGTTTGGAATATTAAAGAATAGTGAAAAAATATTTGAAGAAAAAAACTATTTTTATATTACTTTTTTTGCATTACATTATTTTCTTTAGAAAAAAATATTTAGATTATGTAATGTTACATAAAAATGCAGGGAATTCTTATATGCCCTGTGTTTTTTTTTTCATCAATATAGTTTGCTTGTGTGTTTCTAGAAATTCATCTATTTCATCTAAATTGTCTATATTGTACATTTTTTCAAAATAACCTCTTTTGATTCTCTCTATATCTTTGGGTCAGTGTGATATCCCTTCTGTTATTTCTGATTTGTTTACTTGATCTTCTTTTTTTTAATTTTGTTAGTCTAGCTAAGGGTTTGTCAATACTATTAATCTTCTAACCAAATCATCTTTTGGCTTTGTTATTTCTTTCTATTGTTTTTTATTCTAATTTTCATTTAATTCTTCTCTATCTTTTGTTATTTCCTTCCTTCTGCTTGCTTTGGAATTATTTTATTGTTCTTTTTCTAGTTTCTCCAGGAGTGCAGTTAGGTCTTTGATTTTAGCTGTTTCTTCTTTTTTAATGTGAGCATTGATGGCTGTAAATTTCCCTATCCACACTGATTTAATTGAATCCCATAAATTTTGATATTTTATGTTTCATTTTCTTTCACTGTATGGTAGTTCCTTTACTGATTTCTCTGGCAGTATCCTCCTTGACCCACTGATTGTGGTGAACTTCCATATATTTGTGCTCATTCCAATTCTCCATCCCTTAATGATTTCTAGTTTTGTTCCATTGTTGTCAAAGAAATTGTTTATTTCTTTCCTTAATTTTGAGAGTATGTGCCTCAAGTACTTTGAGTATCCCTTGTTAAGTGCATCAATATATTTATGATTGTTATTTCTTCTTGGTCCCATACCCCTTTTATTAATGAATAGTGTCCTTCTCTCTCTCTTACTGCAGTTTTGCATTTAAAGTCTATTTTTGTCTGATATTAGTATAGCTACTCCTGCCCATTTTGGGTTAATGACTGAATGTGAAATCATCTTCCAACTTTCACTGCAACCTATTTGTGTCCCTATGTCTAAGGTGAGTTTCTTGTACACAGCATATAAATGAGTCATATTTCCCTATTAATTCTGTCAGTCTGTGTCTTTCTATTGGAGAATTTAATCCTTTAACATCCAATGTTATTATTGTAAATGCAGAACTTATTTTAGCCATTTTTTCTTTAGGCTTATATATGCCATATTTTATTTTTATTTCTTTTTTATACTTTTAGTTACTTTTATAGTACCAATAATTTCCCTTTATACACTGTCCTCCAACCCTCGCTCTCTAGTTTTTCCTTTAAACTTGGACAGCTCCTTTTCATATTTCTTGAAGAACAGGTATATTGTTGGCAAATTGCTTAATTTCTGTTTACCTGTGAATATTTTGAACTATCACTCATTTTATATTTTTTGTTTGTTTTATTCTCCCTCATTTTTGAATGCCAATTTTGCTGGATACAGAATACTTGGCTTGCAGTTTTTTTTTTCTTTCAGCACCTTAACTTCTCATACCATACCTTCTCACCTCCATGGTTTCAGATGAGAAATCAACACTTATTCTTATTGAGTGTCCCTTATATGTGATGGATCATTTTTTTCTTACTGCTTTCAGGATTCTGTCTTTGCCTTTTTTGACAATCTGATCAGTACATGTCTTGGTGTAGTTCTGCTATGATTATTTGTTTTGGGAACTTGCTACACTTCCTGGACAAATGTATCCCTGTCCCTCATAAGAAGTGGGACATTTTTGGCAATTATTTACTCCAATACTGCCCCCTTTCCCTTTTATTTTCCCTCTGGGTTGCACTTGATGTGTGGTTGTGCATTTCATGTTGTCATTCATTCTGTGAGTCCCTACTGATTTTATTTCCATTTCTGGTCATTTTTCTACTGTCTGTGGAATTTCAGATGTCCTAATTTCTACATCACTAATTTTCCTCTACCTGTTCAAATCCTCTGTTATGAACTTCTAGTGTTGTTTTTTTTTAATTTCATGCATCGTGTCTTTTGTCTTTTCATGTATGTTTACAATTTTTTCTGTAAGTCTTCCCAATGTCTTCTTAATATCCTCTTCCTTCATTACATTGAAATGATTAAATATATTTATTTAGACTTCTTTGATTAGTTGTTCCATATTATGAATCTCTTACTTCTATATAATTTTTTCATTAGACAGGGCCATGATTTATTTTTTGCTTAGTATGGCTTGTAGATTTTTGCTGGTATCTAGGCATCTGTTTATCTTGATTTGCTTATTCAGTTGGGTAGTCTAGGGTTTTTTATTTATTTATTTATTTTTGTTTTGTACTAGGGGTCTTCTTTATCACTTGGTTCCACTTATTCTATGTCTTTTTAGTTTCCCATAATCAATGGAAAGAATATTAGATCCACAAAAATTAAAAGAAGGGAAAATAGAAAAAGAAAAAAAAATTAAGAAAGACAGAGGATAAAAAGCAAAAAATAAAACAACAAAAAATATAGAGGGAAGAAAAATTCACAGGAATAAAAATGTAAAAGTTGAAAAAAGAAAGAGGAAAAAACAAAAATAAAATAAAATAATAATAAAATAAAAATATAAAATAAATAAAATGCCAGATAAGTGTGAAGTAACAAAGATAACAGAGGGAAAGTCTGGAAGGAAGAAAAGAAAAGGGAAAAATGAAAAAAAAATTAAAGAAAAGATGAGGAAAGAAAAAAAGAAAAAAGAGGGTAAAACACTCTGATCTTTACATCTAAGAAATTGTTTGGAGACCTGTTTCTCTACCCACACAGAGAAATCACCACTATCAGGTCCTGCCATAAGCATGAACAATTTTGCTCTACTCTGTTAATCAGTTATCTTAGAACTTTGCTGCCACCTAATCTCCTACGTATACCACAAAATGTTTCTTTCCTACCCCATTATTAGCCTGGAATTCTTATGATGTTATTTATGACCCCTCACATGCATGATACCTTCCTACTCCCCTGCACATTCACCCTGATCTTTGGGATGTGAAAAAGGGAATAAAAATGTTGCTGGGGATTAGCTCAAAAGGATAGCTTCCTTAGCTGTTCTCCTACTCATGTCTGTCAACCTTCATGTTCAGAGTAATTCTTTGCACTTCATGGGCTCTGCTGGACAGATCCCAGCAAGACTTTGCAGGAGAGATTCCTGCAAGTGGTGACCCTGATATGATCAGAGGAACAGGCGGCTCAATTAGCACATCAATGGGATGAATTTCATCCAGATACTTCATCATCCCAAGGTAAGGGAACAGCAATGCTCACTTGAGATAATTGCCTACATGTCAGAATACAGTCAAGGATATTATCTATTTCATCATGGATTGGGCCTCTCAAAAAACAAGAAGTTTTTGTTAAAACCATTCAGCAATTCCTAAAAGCAGCTGACTGTAGAGTAAAAGAAACTCAACTATTTGCTTTATTAGAGTTAGTCTGAAATATCTGCCATGGTTCCCAACAGAGGGATATTAGACTTAGAATTATGGAGCATGTAGGAAAAAATCTTAAAGAATATATGAAAGGGAGAGAAAATTTACACCTCTGCTCTTATAAACTGGAGACTAATAAAAACAACTTTATGCCCACTTTACTACCCTTCCCAGCCTACTGCTTCTCCAGAGGATTCCCCACCCAAAAGTTCCATAGCTTTTGACAAAGAAGAAACCCCACTTCTCCTCACCCTTTGATTCCTTCCCCAGTTCCTCTTAAAAAATCCACAATTCCAAAGGAAGAAGAAACTTTACTCCCACTTCCTCCTTCTCCACCCTCCATCTTTGAAACTCAGATATCTCACCCTGTTATGGAAAAATGTTTAAAATAAGCCATAGAGCCTGGAGAATGCCACACTTTCCCAGTGGCTCTCCAAAATGGAAAGCCATGACATGATTCACTTCCCTATTCTATATTTAAAGAATTGAGAAAAATATCAGTGGCAATGACCTCCGTAGTTCTTTCACCAGAGGTATTTTAGAGGCCATAGCCAACATCTACCTTATATGCCCCAGGGACTGAAAATCTTTGGTAAAAATGTTAGTCTCCCCAGCCCAGTATAGTGTCTGGCAACTAGAATATCAAGAAGGGTGTGCTCAAAAAGTAATCTACAACATAGAGAGGCAAATAACCCTAGGCATAGACATGTTGCAAGGCATGGGCACTTTTTTAACCTTGTGTTCAAGTACAACAAGATCAAAGACATTTTCCTCAGTGCTCTAAAGTAGCAATAAATGCTTGGGGTAAAATTCCTGAATTAAAAGAAAAACAGGGCTCCTTCACTACCATCCAACAAGGAGGCTCTGAATCCTATATAGATTTTGTGACTAAATTAAAAAATGCAATTACTCTTCATATTGACCATTCAGAAACAGTGAACACATTACTTCTCCAATTGGCTTATGAAAATGCTAACATCAATTGACTGGACCTTATCACTATCTTCAAATTAATATAGAAAGATGAGGACTCCTTTTACATAGCACTGACCAGAGACTGGAGATGATTTCCTCAAGGATTAGTTGGTCTCCTCATAGGAAGATCCAGTCTCACTCTTAAGGGCAATAAAATCTTCCCCAGATTTATAGACTCTATCAGGGAGAAATAAACATTATGCTACAAGCTTCTAACTTCCTTGTATTTCTCACCAGCACTAAAATCACACAACACTTGCTATTTCCTTATCATGTCCCAGGAGCAGAAAGGGATAACAGAGGAAACAAAAAATTGGCAACACTGGATATAAAGACATTTATTGGACCACCTCAATTCAATTACAAAAACCTCTGCTCCAAATAAAAATACAAAACTGGCCATTCATTGGTTTAATAGACACAGGAGCTGATATTTCTATTATTTCTCAAAAGGACTGGCCTTCAGATTGGCCAACAGTCCAAACCGCCCTCATGGTGAATGGTGTAGGTGGTCCTCAAAACCCTTTACAAAGTTCTAAACCCTTCCAGTGTATAGGCCGCGATCTGCAAAAGGCCTACATATAACCTTATGTTTTATCAGTCCCCATGAATTTGTGGGGTCGAGATCTGCTAACCTAATGGAATCTTGTTATCCAAACTTCCCCTTTCTCCTAGGAGCCATTGTTCATGTCTCTCCCCTGCCTTTAATTGCCTTTCTAATAAGCCAGCATGGGCCACTTAAAGGGGGAAAATTACAATAAGCCCATATGCTAGTAAAACAACAGTTAGAAGCAGGACCATAGAACCATCTAATAATCCTTGGATTCTCCCATTATTGTCATTCCTAAAAATTCTGGAAAATGATGGCTTCTTCATGATCTTTGCTAAATTAATGCCATCCTCCAACCCATGGGTCCCCTCCAATTAGGCCTTCCCAATCCCTCAATACTTCCTAAAGATTGGCCTTTGTTAGTCATACATTTAAAGACTGCTTCTTCACCATCCCTCTTGCAGAAACAAAGAAAAACTTGCCTTCTCCCTTCTGGCCATTAAGAATCAGTAACCTTTAAGTAGATATCAATGGAAGTTTTACCTCAAGGAATGCTTAACAGCCCCACCATGTGTCAATATTATATATTTCATGCTTTACGCCCTACCCGCACTAATTTTCCACAAGCGCCCATTTATAATTACATGGATGATATCCTAGTAGCAGCCCCTTCTGAGGCACTCTTAACTAAACTTTACAAACATCTAAAAAATGCAGTCACTCAAGCCAGCCACCAAATAGCTCCTGGTAAAGTTCAATTAACCCAGCCCTGAAATACATAGGATATGTAGTGTCTTCTGGAACAGTCAGAACACAATGATAAAATTAGACCCCACCAAGGTAAAAATGCTCAATGACTTGACAATAGTTCTGGGGGCTATCAATTGGATAAAAACCTGCTTAGCGATTCCCACTTGTCATTTACAACATTTATTTAACTCTCTAAAAGGAAATGCTGATCTTAACTTCCCCAGAAACCTAACCCCTCTAGCATTAAAGGAAATTGAACTGATAAACCATGTCATTCAAAACTAAACCACAGAGGTCCCCAGTTTCCCATTAGATTATTTCTCATCCCCACCACCTTAACTCCCATGGTATTGTTAGGACAATTACTTCCACAATTAGGATCCCTAGAATGGATTTTTTTAAATCTCATACTCCCAGAAAAACTATCACTCCTATGTTCATAATCTAGCCCAAATCAAATTCAAGGGTCATCTGAGATGCCAACAGTTAGTCAGCTTCGACCCAGATATCATTCATATTTGCTTATCACAAGAGCATTTTCAATAAGCTCTTTTTAACTCTATAGAACTTTAAGCTGCTTTGGTGGATTTTTTCAGGCAAATTATGTTTTCTCCACCCACTGGTAAATTGCTTCAGCAACTCCCCATCTTAAATCTCAAATCCCTTCATGTCATTAGCCCAGTTCCTCTTCCTGATGCAATTAACATTTTTTCTGGATGGCTCAGGAAAAACCTCTAAAGCTGCCATCACTTGGAATGTACAATCTAAATGGTATCATGCAGTTACTAAAAATCATAGATCTATCCAAAGAATTGAAGTAGCGGCCGCCATTAAGGCATTTGAGCAATTCCCTTCTCAGCCTAATAATATTATTTGTGACTCTGTTACATAGTTTATACCCTCCAAAACTTAAAGCAAGCATTCAAAAAACTTTGCCAGACCAAGAATTATATACGCTTATTTTTTTATTAATTAATTAATTTTTTTATGTTTTAAAAGATGCTTAGATTACATAAAGGTTACATAAAAATTACAAGGATTCCCATGTTCCCCACCTCCCACACCTCCCACAACATCTCACACACACATCTTTCATTAGTGTGGCACATCACCTGAAATGGATTTACACATCCTGGGGCCTTGCCACCAAGCATGGACCATAGTTCATATTGTAGACCACAGTCTCTCCCACACAGTTATGCATGTTATATACTGATGAAAAATGGCCCATATCTGTCATTGTATTGCCACTCAGGACAATTCCTAAGTCCCGAAAAAGCCCTGTATTACAACTGCTTTTCCCTTCCCTGCCCTGAAAGCATCCAGTGGACACTGGCTCCACCTCACTGTTGTAATTTCTTCCATTGGTTGAATCACAACATATCTACAACAGAATACCAGTGAGTCCTCTCTAGTCCATAGCTCCTCTTCCAGTCCTGAGGCGTTTGGGATGGTGATGTCCACTCCAACTCCAATTGAGAAGGGGCTTATATTCCATGGATACAATGGATGGGATTATCCTTCCTGCAGCTGCAGACTCTCTCCATTCCCTGGGATGGCCACCATCCATCAAAGTCTCCTCACCAGGTGACTTGGGTGAGTCCATTGAGCTATAGAGTAAGAGTTGCAGCTCCACTGAGATTCCAGGCACAGCTGTCACATGGGCAGGCCAAATCTCCAGATCCTGGAAGTACACCTACAAATTCAAGTATCACATATAGGTTTGAATAGAAGGGACTGATGGATCATGTCCAGGGAGGACTTATTTGAGTCCAACTCTGTCACTCTCAAGAGCACAGATTCCAGTGGAGAACCCACTGATAAGGAATCAATCTCTGGATCTATCACCCCTAATATAGGACCTGGGTGTCTCCAGAGCCCTCAGGAGCCTCTCTGTGTGGGATGATAGCCACTTTGGTATTCTATGAGGTCC
>JAQZBX010015898.1:0-37036 GCA_029593785.1 Cabassous unicinctus
AGGAACTGATAAGGTGAATTCTGTGTGGGCAGAGAAACAGGCCTCCAAGCTATATCTTAGATGTAAAGATTAGAGGGTTCCCACAATTTACTTTTAATGGAATGAGTGACTGTAATAATACAGAGGACAATCATGAGTGAGCAGAGATGTGACACCAAGGGAGGAAATCCTTGTAGTATTCTTCAGTCTTTACATATCTTCAAAAAGCTGAAAATGGTGGGGGGAGCCATCTGAAATTCTGATGAAGTTGCTATTGGAATGAGATGATTAGGTGCTGTCAAGGAGCGAAAATGTTAAATTTTAGAAAAATACTGAGATTGATGGAAAATACACTGTTTGGAAAGGACTAGTGAATAGAGATAGGAAGAAAATAAGTTAGTAAATTAATGAATCAGCTTTTCAGAAATGAACTTTTGAATAGTGGAACCTGAGTTTATGAAAATTCAAGGAGTGCATGGAGATGGAGAACAAACAAAACTTGGAATTTAGTAGGAGACACTGGTATAAGTGAAAGAAGGGAGAGAAGGATTGCTGGAGAAAAAGGGTGCTCACTGGGACGCAGAGACTGACAGTTGCAGGCAGGAAGTTTATTGGGAAGCGGAGGGGGTCTGAAGAATAGACTTCAGCTCCCAGTAATTATTGATTCAATTTATTTGCTAGATAGGCCTCTTTGGATTATCTATTTCTCCTGGTATGAGTTTTGATAGATTGAATCTTTCAAGGAATTGGTTCATTGCATCTAAATTATCAGATTTGTAGGTATAGAATTGTTCATAGAATTCCTTTACTATTCTTTAATGTCCATGAGATTAGTAATTTTTGCCCTTCTTTCATTTTTGATAATAATAGTAGTTTGTGCCTTTTCTCCTTTTGCTTTTCTTTTTCTAGTTTTCTAAGGTAGAAGCTTAGCTTATTGATTTTAGATCTTTCTTTTTTTCTAATATATGCATTCAATGCTATAAATTTCACTCTAAGCACTGCTTTTGTTTCATCCACAAATTTGACAAGTTGTATTTCCATTTACTTTGTATTATTTCTGGTCTTTTAAATTTAAGGTGTGTTTTGTGGCCCAGAATGTGGTCTCTCTCTCGGTGAATGTTCCATGTAAGCTTGAGAAGAACATGTATTCTGTTCTTAGATGAAGTATTCTATAAATGTGAATTTAATCCTGTTGATTGATGGTGCTATTCGGTTTAACTGTATCCTTATTGACTTTCTGCCTGCTGTATCTGTTACTGATAGAGGGGTGTTGATGTCTCTAACTCTGACAGATTCATGTATTCCTCCTTGCAGTTCTATCAGTTTTGCCTCATGTATTTTCATGTTCTCTTGTTAGGTGCATCCATATTAAGGATTGTTATGTCTTTGTGGAGAATTGACACCGTTATCATTATGTTATGTCTCTCTTTGTCCCTGATAGTTTTCTTTGCTCTGAAGTCTGCTTTGTCTGAAATTAATACAGCTACTCTGGCTTTCTTTTTGGTAGTGTTAGCCTGGTTTATCTTTCTCCATCTCTTTTACTTTATCTGTCATTAGATTTAAAATGGGTTTCTTATAGACACTATATAGTTGGGTCTTGTTTTTTATCCACCCTGACAGTCTCTGTCTTTTAATTGGTGTATCTAGACCATTCACATTTAAAATGATTATTGATATAGTTGGATTAATATCTATCATATTTGTAACTTTTCTATTTGTTGCCCTTGTTCGTTGTCCTCCCTCCCTCCCTCCCTTCTTCTGCCTTTTTTTCTGCCTTCTCTGGTTTTAATTGAGCATTTTATATTATTACATTTTCTTTCCTCTCTTAGTGTATCAATTATACTTGTTTAAAAAATTTTTTTAGTGGTTGCCCTTGGGTTTGCAATATACATTTACAACTTTAAATCCACTTTCAAATAACTCTTACCACATCACAGGTAGTGCATGCAAGTACCTTATAACTGGGTATTCCTAATTTCCTCTCTTCCATCCCTTATAATATTGTTGTCATTCATTTCACTTATCCATAAACTATAAGTGCTTCTCATTTTTCATAGTCTTTTGTATATCCTGTTATCACAGCTTCTATCCCAGAGTTGTAGTTGGTTTTAGAGCTGTTTCCCTTACCAAACCTCAAAGCCAGGAACTAATAGGTCTCGTTCATCTCTTGATCCCCAACACACCCATCTCTGAGAATGGTGTGATGTGAAGGGATTCCTGTGACTAATTAATTTCAAGGTTCCTAGAAATGAAGCCATGAGCTTTTATAATTGTATTACAAGCATTTTTAAATTCCTTTTCATTTACTCCACTTATTGCAGAACAGCTCTTTGTTTTTGCCTCATATGGAGAAATCTGTAATCTGAACTAAAATAACTCTTCTTAGGGTGAGTCAAGTGGACCTGGGCATGGTGTTTTTTCCAGCTGTTCACTGTGAGGTCATAAGCTTGTGACACCCAGTCAGTATAATTTTCATTCACACCCAGAACTCATGTTGTAGGTAGGGGGTGGGGGAGATCTTTTGAATTAGGCCTATTTTCTGGGGCTTCTTCCTCTGAGAGAGTTATTAGATGGGTGGGTAGTAGCTTGTTGTTCATGTTACATTAGGCCATGTGTCCTGCTTCACACTTCCCTCTATTTTCTGAGCAAGTTCCTATGCCCCAAATTTACCTCCTGAATCCGAGGCCCCAGATAACAACAGGACAGTCCTAGCTGTCCACTGACCTAGCTTGAAGGAGTAGAAAGAGATAGGGTTTTAGAGCTGGATGGACTTGATTTCAAATTCGAATCAACTTTTAACTAGCTGTGTACCTTTGAGCAAGTTACTTTACCTCTCTGATCTTGTTTCCTTAGCTGTAATAATATCACCAGACTTAGAATTATTCTAAGTATCCAAATGTGTTAATGCAAAGCATCTATCACAGTATCCTGGTCCATAGGAAATACTCAGTAGGTGGTAGTGATGTTGATGATGACAATGATGATGATGATAGCACCATTTATTGAACCCTTACTATTCTTGGTGCCTTATAGGCCACATATTTTATACCTGTAATCTCCTAGAGCACAGGGACCCTTTGTATCTTTATCATGCCCAGCACATAGGGCAAAACATAGAACAGACAAATTGTGTATAAAGGCCAATCCTTTCTTGGTGCCATCTGCTGTTTGGGGTCATCTTAGACTCTTCTATGACATTGAATCTTCTCTACTATTATTCTGAGAAATGGCATTTTCTTCAGTTTTTCAACAAATATTTATGAAAATATCAGCTTGAACTGATTAGGCACCATGGCACCTGGCTTTAGCTCTCTCTGGTCTTAGGCAAGGGCCCTTTTCCTCCTCCTCTGGGCATCAGTCTCCTCCCTTGTCAAGAAAAGGGGTTGAACTAGAAGAGCTTGGAAGGCTCTCATGGCACAAATTTTCTGTTATCTTCAATGATGGGGAATGGAATTCATATTTCCTGAGTGTCTACTATGTGCAAGCTCCTATGCTGGGGTTGTACTTAAGTTTTCTCAGTTTGTCTTCCCAATACCTTGTGAGGTCAGAGTTAGTATTCCTGTTCTACAAAGGAGAAATTTAACTGTGTTTATCTGAAGTGCTTACTCTCCCACTTTGAATAACATCTATTTTTAACCTCCATGTTCAAACCTTACACCCTCTGTCCCTTCATTGTAGGTAGATGACCTTGCTTCCTTTTTACCATTTTACCTGAGAAACCAGACGCCAAATAGCAATTCCCACATTTTCCTGGCACCAGATTTACAAATCTACTTGTGTTTGTACCCATATTCTCTTCCTTCCCTCCAGTTACAGTGGAGTAAGTGTCCTTTCCCTGTGAAAGGTCAGTCCTACCTGCACTCAAGATCCCATACCTTCTTGCCTTCTCAGGGGCCTTATATGCTATTGATTATTCCATTTATCACTTTAGACTTTAACATCTCCCTTTCTACTAGACTCTTTCCATTACCATTTTAAACACTCTTTAAAAAAAATCCTTTCCTTGACCCATTTTCTTTTATAGCTACTGACCCTAATTCCTATCATTCATAGCCCAACTTATAAAAAGTTCCTGTTTTCTTTTCATCACCTCTTATTTACTCTTTAGGCCACTCTCATCTGGCCTCTGCTTATACTTTCTTCTGACATTACTTTTACTTAGGTCACCAGTGACTGACCCCATGTCACTAATTCTGGTGGACTTCTCAGCAGCTCTCAGGACAGTTGTCTCAGTTAATCACTTCCTCCTTCTTAAAAGGCTCGTTCCTTTTCCTTTTCCTTTCCCTTTTCCTCTCTGTTAGGCTTTTGTGGCATTACCCTGTCCTGATTTTCTTTCTGATTTTCTTCAGTCTCCTTTGTTAATTCGTTCTCTCCTTAAATATTATTGTTCCCCTAAACTCAAACTTAAGCCATCTTCTCTATTCTTTGCCTAGGAGTTCTCTTTTCTTTTTCTATGAATTATAGATTGCTAGCCCAGAACTCTTTTTTAAAATTACTGTTATTTATATATTATTATTATTCCCCAATCCGAGATGGCTCCCTTGTCTGTTTTTGCTCATTGTCTGCTTTTTTTTTTTGCTTGTTGTCTGGTCGTTATCTGGTTATCTCTTTGTTTTTTAGGAGGCACCAGGAGCTGAACCCAGGACCTCCCATGTGGGAGGTGGGCATTCAACTGCTTGAGCCACATTTGCTCCCTGCTCATTTTGTTTTTGCTCATTGTCTGCTTGTTGTTTTTGTTTGATGTCTGCTTGTTGTCTACTCATTGTTTGTCTTCTTTAGAAGGCACCAGGAGCTGAACCCAGGACCTCCCATGTGGGATGCGGGCACTCAACTGCTTAAGCCACATCCACTCCCCCCAGAACCCTTTTTTGACTACCAAACATTTACTATTCTGCCTAATTGGCATCACCAATCTGACTACTTCTCTCATTTTTCTTTACCAACAAGTAAACCCTAGCCATTACCTTAGCACAGGCCTCCAATATCTATTGCTTTTTTCCCCCTCCTTTTTGTCTTTTGCTTTTTAAGTATTGTAAAGGTCTCCTAGCTTGTCTCTCTGAATCCATGTTGACCTTATTTGCAGTCCATTCTTCACACGCAAGTCAGGGTGATCTTTTAAAGTCTTTTGAAGATCCTTGGAGTCTAATCATGTTTTTCCCCACTTAAAGCCTTTAAATGACTTCCTATTTCAAGTACAAAATCCTTAACATGGCCCACAAGATCTTACTGCTTGTGTTTTTTTCTGGTTTACTATAAAGTTTTATCTGCAATGTATGAGAGTTTTCATTTCTCCATATCCTCACCAATAGTAGTTAACTGATTATTTATTATGGACCTATTGGTTATGAAGTGATATTTGTGGTTTTAATTTGCACTTCCCTAATGACTGCTAATGTCCAGGATTTTTTCATGTGCTTATTGATCATTTTTGTATATCTTTGAGTAAAGTCTATTCAGATCCTTTGCCCATTTTCAATTAGGTTGTCTTTATTACTGATTTATAATAGTTCGTATATAATATATTCTAGATAGATGTCCCTTATCAGATAGATGATTTACAAATATTCTCTCCCGTTCTGAGGATTGTCTTTCACCTTCTTGAAAGTTTCCTTTGAAGCACAGAGGCTTTTAATTTTGATGAAGTATAACTTATCTATTTTTTATTTTACTGATAATGCTGTTAGTATCATATCTAAGAATCCATTGTTATGTCCAAGGTCATGAAGATTTACCCCTACATTTACTTCTAGAGTATTATGGTTTTAGCTTTTACATTTAGGTCTTTGATCCATTTTGAGTTAAATTTTGTAAATAGTATGAGATAAGAGTCCAGCTTCATTCTTTTACATGTGGATATTGAATTGTCCCAGCACCGTTCGTTGAAAAGACTATTCGTTTCCCCATTGAATGGTCTTCGCACCATTTTTCAAAAATCAGTTGCCCATAGACAATGGGTTTTTATTTCTGGATTCTTAGTTCTGTTCCACTGATCTGTATGTTTGTCCTTATGCCAGTACCACAGTATCTTGATTAATGTAGCTTTGTAGTAAGTTTTGAAGTCGAAAAGTGAGTCCTCCAACATTGTTCTTCTTTTACAAGATTGTTTTTTCCAGAAATAATCTGGGTCCCTTGGATTTCCATATGCATTTTAGGATCAGCTTATCAGTTTCTACAAAGAAGCCATCTGGGATTTTGATAGGGATTGTGTTGAATCTATAGATCAATTTGGGGAGTATTACCATTCTTACAATATTAAATCTTCTGATCTATGAACATGAGATGGTTTTCCATTTATTTGGATCTTTTAAAATATCTTTCAACAATGTTTTGGGATTTTCAGAGTTTAAGGTAATACTGGCCTCATAGAATGAGTTGAGTATTCCTTCCTCTTCTGTTTTTTTGGTATTAATACTTCTTTAAATGTTGGGTAGAATTTGCCAGTAGAGCCATCTGGACTTGGGCTTTTCTTTGTGGGTAGACTTGTTTGTTTTAAAATTATTTATTTATTTATTTATTTATTTATCCCCACCCTTGCTGCTTGTGTTTGCTGTGTCCATTCGCTGTGTGTTTCTTCTGTGTCTGCTTGTCTCCCCCTTGCTGTGAGGTCCTGCTGCATCAGCCCACCGCGCCCCGTGGGCCGGCCTGCCCTCACAAGGAGGCCCCAGGAAGCAAACCCGGGGCCTCCCGTATGGTAAACGGGAGCTCTGTCGATTGAGCCACACCCGCTTCCCGACTTGTTTTAATTACTAATTCAATCTCTTGTTGATAAGTCTATTCAGACTGTCTCCTCTAAATATTTATTTTTCTAATGTCTTTCTCCCCTAGCTAGACTATAGTGATAAGTCTATTCAGACTGTCTCCTCTAAATATTTATTTTTCTAATGTCTTTCTCCCCTAGCTAGACTATAGTTTCCTCCAGGACAGAGGTCTGGTCTGTGCTTTTCCAGCATTATATCTCAAATACCTAGTCCAGTGGAAGGAAGGAAAGAAAGAAAGGATTAGGTTAACAGACATTTTCCTGGACTTCCCTCATGCTGCCATGGCCTTATCCAATTCCCCTTTGATCTGGGGGCAGAACTCTGGTATGAATTGAGATAAAGCTCTTCTTCATAGCTCTGCCCATCTCCTGAGTTGAAATTTTCTTACTTCTTGTGGATGCTCTTAGACCAGAGTGAGTGGCCATGTTCCTTGTACTATATGATTGTATAGGAACTTAGTGCCAGAGCTGGACCCAGACCTCTTGGTCTCTCTCTTTCTGTTCACTTGATGTATCTAGAAATTGTAAGCTATATCACAGTTCAGAGAAGGCTTTTTTAATCCTTCATCTGACTCCTTGCTTCATTTATTTATTCACTCAGTAAATAAGCAAGCAAATATGTAAGCAGGCATTTCCTGAGTGCCTACTTTATTCTTAGGCCAGTGCCAGGTTCTAGTTCAGTGACAGACTTTTTTTCTTTCTCTGGGAAAGTCCTAGTATCTATTCTGAGTTGATGCTAGTGTGTCTTTCAGAATGAGGGTTGGATTGAAAGACCCTGGGTTTCAGCACTAGCTCTGTCACTAACTAGAAGACCCTGGACACAGACTGAGGCTTTTGGGCTCTGGAGAGGTGGATCTCAGAGGTGTCCCCCAAGACTTCAAAACATTCTAAGATTCCAGCTTTTGGGAGTTGCATAATCAGTAGACTCTCAGGGCCACAGCTAATCAGGGGCCTCTTGAGCAGTGGAGGCCTGCCCTCTCACTCTAGCTCATCCTTTTCCATTGCCTTTTGCACTCTTAATAAACAAATCAGAACCTTTTAGATAAACAGCCCTTAGCAAACTTAGGTAGCTGCTCTTTCTGCAGCATTCAACAAATGTTGATTGAGCACCTTGACCAGAGAATGGTAGGTAGAAGGGTAGAACTTGGGTAGGATCAAAAAGTCTGATTCCCAAGTTATTTCTCCCTTTTTTGGCCTTTGGTTTCCCCAGTGGTAGGGCTACTCTGGTGTTCTGTGAGTAGATGATCTCACCCTGAGTTACTTTAGAGGGTTTTACTAGAGGGTGAGGTGGGGGTGAAGGCAGAGAGCTCTTTATTCATGAGGCCTTGGGGCAGTGTGGGTGGCATCTCTGCCTTCTACCCTTGAGGACTCTTGGGATCAGGTAGCAGATCTGATGGTTGAGAGAGGTCATTCCCCAGAGAGGGCCACTCCCCAGCTGAGAGTGAAGAAAGCCCTTAGGCTGAAAGGAGGGCTGGCTGGTGTAGCTATTTCTGCTCTGGGGAGCTTAGTGTCACTCTCCCTTATTCCCTGTCTCAGCACCTGCACACACATATACACACACATACATTCTTCCTCCACTGCTGTCCTTCACCCAGCCTCGGGACATTCTGAACTAAGATAGCCTTTGACTTTTTCAGAAGACAGTTGCTTGGAAACAAAAGAAAAAAAAAAACAGCAAACACAAATCCAGAAAATACAAAAAGGCTAAGTACAATTCATCTATCTCCTAGGTACAGATAAAAGAGTAATAATAAATACAGAAGGCTCTTTAAAAATCCATTGCAAAATTTGAGTGTGGAAAAATAGACAAAAGAAAAAATCAACTATAATTCCACTACCAAAACACCACCAGTGTGAACATTCTGATGATTTCCTTCTGATCACTTTTTTTTTTTTAAACATAGATTTGGGCTCATATTTACATATGGTACCAATCATACTGTACATCCATTTTTGTGCCTGGCTTTTAACATTTAATGTCATGTCTTAAGCATCAGCTGAAAGACTGCCAATTTATTCCCTTGAGTAGTCATACTGTAATTTATTTAGGAGTTCTATTGTTGGTCATTTATGGCTATTTCCATTTTTCTGCTATTCTTTAATTATTAATAATGCTTAAATGAATATCTGTATGCATGAAGCTTTTTTTTTTTTTACATTATTTCTCTAAATTAGTGAAATCAATGGGTTAAAGGGTGTGACCTCTTGAGACATAATATCAAATGCTATCCAAAAGGATTGAGTCTGTTTTGCTGCTGCCAGAAGTGTCTGAGAATGTCTATTGTTATTAAACCAACACTGTACTAGATATTTCATTGTTTTAAATCTTAGAGAACAGATGTTGTCCATCTTTGTTGGAACCATAGTCTGGCCACAGAGTGGCTTACCTGACATAGCTCTTGAGCACCAGCCCTAAGTCCTTCTTCCCATTCTACTTGTTCCCTGATCCTGAACCAGCACAGTCTTCAGGTCCTATTAGATCTAACTTCCTAACATATCTCTGTCCCTTTCACCCCACCTGCCTAGCAGAGGTGAGGGGGATTTGCTTATAAAAGATGTTCTTTATCTCTGGGGCCCTCCCCTGCCACTTTGCCTCCTCTCCAGAAGACAGAAGGCTCCTGTGGTACCTTCCGACTTTGGTTTATTTTCACAGCTTTTCCTTTCCCTTCCTCTTGCTCTTTTCCTCCAGTTCTACAGTGAGTCGGGCATGCCTACCAAACACCTTTCGGACAGTGTGTGTGCTGTGTGTGGGCAGCAAATCTTTGTGGACGTCAGTGAGGAAGGCATCATCGAGAACACATATAGGTTGTCCTGCAATCATGTGTATCCTGCCTTCATCTTTTGGGCCACATCTCTCCTGCCACATACACATTCCAGTTGGGAGGGGAAGGGGGTGGTTATGACCATGGGCATGCTGTCCAGACCTCTGAGTGTAGGAGAGCCACAGGAGGGCAGAAATTTGGGCGATGTTCCCTGCTGGAGAAGCCAATACCTAGGATTGGAAACTGCAGCCTTCCTCACTCTTTCCTACAGACTGGAGCCATGCTTATGGAAACTGTGGCTGTAGCCTGGCTAGGTCAGAATGGAGCATGAGACTGCACTAGCTGACCCAAAATTGGATCAGTGACAGGGGAGGAGGATCCTCTAACTGGGCCCTCAGCTTTTGGAAACAACCCTCCCTGCCCCCAGTAAAACTACTGATATTTATCATGTATTTACTCAACTCCCATTCTTTGCCTGTATCGGGAAATCCATGTATTATCTCCCTTTTGTCTTAAGACAACCATGAAAGATAGGACTCATTATCCTTACTTCACGTGTGAAGAAACAGTCAGAGAGAAGGGATTTGCCCACGCCTGCACAGCTAATAAGAAGTGAAGCCAGGATTTGAACCTTCTTCATAGATAGTACACAGGCACATTGAAGACTGATGGCTGAGGCACGGGGCTGGAGTGCCATCCCAGCTGCCCACCATTTACCTTGACCAGTGGTGCTCAGATTCCATGAGTTCTGCATCCGCGGTTGGTGCATTGTGGGAAAGAAGCAGACGTGTCCCTACTGCAAAGAGAAGGTCGACCTCAAGAGGATGTTCAGCAACCCGTATCCTTTGTTTGGGTCATTGTTGGGAGTGGGCTGTGGTAAGAAAGTACTGGCTAGTGTGGCTCTTTGCCTGGGGCCCTCCCTCCTGCCCCAACCTGGTACCTGGTACATGTCCCCCATAGGCTTCTGTTCTAAGGAAGTTGGAAGTGGAACATGGGGCAAGCATAGGAACTTAGTTTCCTATCATAGTTTCATATCCCTTAAGGGTAAATTGATAGTAATAGCAGCTACCGTTTATTTACTGCCTGTGTGCCTGGCATTAGGGTAAGTGCTTTACTTGGATTATCTCATTTAATTCTCCAGCAACTTTATGACTGGGGTAATATTATGCTGATTTTACTGATGAAATGGTTTACAGGTTGAGTAGCATGTTTAAGCAAGCCTCCATAACTAATGAGTGATGCCTTACCTATGATATGCAGTGCTGGAGACCAGTTCTGTGCTTATGGAGGGCCTGTGCTCCTCTGAGCTGCAAATTCCTACCCAGCCGTCCCTCCCCTTTGGCCACATCCTTTTCTTCCTCCTCATATCTTGTCTGCTGTGAAGTGCCTGGCCACTCCACTGGCCCTGCCTTCACTTCCCCTCGGGCCCAGGAACCCAGCTTTCTCCTCTCTCCTTTCCCAGCTTCCATTTCTCTCTGCTCCAGGATTCCCTACATCCTAACCACTAGCTGGGTTGGTCAGGGGAATACTGTGTCCTTAACCCATGCCCATAGTCCCTAAACAGGAGATTCTGGCCCATCCCCTTTAAGGTTCTCTGCCTGGTTCTTCCAGGGGCCAGTTCAGGAACAATTAAGTAACTCTATAGCCAAGCTGAGGCTTGGTGCTTCCCTTAGTTCTCAGTGTCCTGGGCCAAGCTGGTCTTTGATGCCTTGGAGGGGTTCACCTACAGTTGTATGAGCTTCTCCCTGTACTTTCTCCAGAGCTGAGGCTCAGCAGGCTTCCTCTCATATCTGTTGTCCATCACTTAGCCACAGGGCAAAAGGAAAAGCACTCATCTTCAGGGCTGCTTGATCCGAGTAGGACCTGGTGCTTAATGCCATTGGATGGGACTTCCTTAGGGACTCTGTCAGGGGTTATCCCTTTGTGACTAGCGTCTTGGGCCCTCTTCCCTTCTGGCTGTATCCCTAGACTCAGCTCCTTCCTTGACCTAAAAAACCTATTTTGGACTTCAGAAGAACCTTAGGACTTACCTTGTCCCACTTCTAGCTGCCCTGTAACCATTGTCACAGATATATTTACAGCAGTCCCAGGCTGTATTTTCTAGCGCTGACAGTCTCATCTTAGAGAAATTATTACTTGGGATGCCCTCACTGCATGTTGGTCACAGAGAGCTAAGTTTCACTCTCTCCTATGCCTGTCCTGTCCTCTGCTTCAGCCCCCTTTGCCCTCCTTCCCCCATTCTCTGGGTTCAGCCCTGTTTTCCACCACAGACAACTGAAAAGGCTGGTTTCTGTGGAACAGCAGCAAAGTGTGGGCAGACAGGGAGAACCTGGGGAAAACCCTCCCACCCATCCCCTAGACCAGCTGTAGCAGCTCTTACACAGACTATCTTTTCTTTAACGCACTGATAGCTGGGAGAGGCCTCATGTCATGTATGGGCAACTGTTGGATTGGCTTCGATACCTGGTAGCCTGGCAGCCTGTCATCATTGGTCTGGTGCAAGGCATCAACTACATCCTGGGCCTGGAATAAGTTTGGAAGAAAAGCATCAGAGGAGAACCAACAGCATCCACCATGGACCTCAGGGCACTTTCCTCCCTGCCTACAAAGACCTCCTGGGTGGGAAAGACTTAGAGGGGCTCTCGGGTCACTCAGGACCCCCTCCGGCTGTGTCCGGGCTGGGGAGGGGTGTGGTGGAGAGCCAGCCAGTGGGGCTGCCAGCAGTGCGAGGCTTTTTAAAAGAAAACTATTTTGATGAATATATTTAAAAAAACTTTTTTATTGTGGAGCATAGGAATTTGCCTCCAACTCCTCCAGGCTCACCCTCCCTGCTTGAGCAGTGTGGGAACAGAGCCACAACATTTTTGGTTTAAAGGAGCCTTCTCATTTCTGGCTGAGAGCACTAGGGGGTTCTTAGGTGGCTGGGAGCTTTAGCCCCTCCACTCCCCTTTCCTTTCCTCTGTGGGGCTCAAGCCTGGTACACTTGGTGTGGTATATCTAAGGAGCTCAAACTGGTGCCACAGATGAGCACTGAGAGGTGAAGTGTTTTTTCTCTTCTCCTGTCTGGGACATGGGATAGGTGTCATGCCTGAATCTGTCTCCTCCAGTCCAGGAGGACTACAGGAGACACAGGCTGGTTGAGGCACGTGGAACCTTGTCAGTGACTTTTTCAACAAGGAAAGCCCTGGGACCTCAGAATTCATTAAGAATTTGATTTGGGGCAACTAGAAGAAGTAGCAGCATGGATAACCTGCCCCTTAGCAGGGCTGTACTCAGCCAGGAAGAGAGGTCATCTATAGGTGGGCCATGGGGGCTATTGCTGGCAGGAATGATTGAGGGCCCCTTGTGCAAGTTGGTCTTTTAGTCCGGAACTGGTGACATGTGCCAAAGGCCACTCTGGTAGACTGCTGCATCACTTCCTTCCCTGAAAGCCTGAGTGAGAGAGTGTGTGTATGGCAGAGGGACTATGACACATGTGGGACTTCTCCATGCCGTCACACAATGTGCCCTTGAAACTGGTAGGGGATTCCCAGTCCAGGGAATATCCCTGCATGTGCCTCATCATTCATGGGTCCTGCCTAAGCCTGACACTGGGAGTGGTGGAGTGGGTGGGAAGAAGGAGAAGGTCAGGATCTGAAAATAGGTTTCCAGGCAGGGCCTAGTCCTGGTTCTAGGAGTTGTTTTTTTTTGTTTTCTTCTTGGAGTTTTGAATGAAGTGGGAGGGCAAACATGGCTCGTCAGCACTGGGCTCCTAGGGAATATGGCCCAGTAGGGCCTGCCTCTTCAAGGGCAGCAAGAACCAAGCAGGATCTTGCCACTCTTGTCTGAATAAAGCTCCATGAGCTGGGTTGGAAAGCTGAGCATCTCTCTCTCTGTTTGTCCCACCTATTTCCTTGGGGTTCCCTGGAGTACCTTGCCCTTGCTGCCTTTTGCTGCTCCCACCTGAGAGCTGGAGTCTGAGGTTGGTTGGCCCCTTCTTTTCTGTTACTCCCCTCCCATCACCCCTGTTGGAATGCCAGGCTTCTGTCGTGTAGCATGAGGGGTCCTTGAGTACTACTGGGCCCTGGCCCCCTTTCAGACTGAGATGATTCTCCATCTTAACTGCCTGAGGTTGGTGCCCTGCCAAAACTAACTCCTCAGGGCCAGTCTTAACCTCTGTATCTGACCCAGTTGTGCCTTTCCATGATCCCTGACTGCTCATGCCACCTGTGGGTCCATCCTCAGTGAGTGGAATGGGGACTGATCATAGGGCACAGGAATGAATCATCCTTCCTTTTACTCTTGCCACCTCACCCCCACATGTCAGGCTTATGTGAGAAGCTGAGTCCAGACTGTCCAAGGCTCTTAGCAGTCCCGAGTCCTGTGACTTGCCAGTGACCCAATTCTAGAATTGGTTCATCTCTAAAGTCGAGTCCTATCTCTTTCCCTCTCCTTTATTTTCCAATGGACTTTGCTTCTCAGAAACCCAAGGGGGCCTTGCCTTCTGGCCTGACTGCTGGAGAACTGGCATTCCTAGAGGTGACTGTCCCTGTGTCTTCTAGCTAGGAGCTTCTGGGGCAGGAGCCAGTGAGGAACTGAGAGGAGGGAAAATGTGAAGTAGGGAACTGGAGAAAAGAATGATTTTTTAGTCTTGACATTTGGAACAGGGGACCTAATAGGACCAAGCCTGTGACAGCTAACTCCACCACCCAGTTTTCTGGCAGTTGGTGAATTACATTTATAGAAAAGACACCCAAATCTAATTAAATTATTAAGAATCTGGCTTTTCCACAAAAGCTTTGGATTATGGCAGGCTATGTTCCTGATGCATCCTCCAAACCCAATTCCATCTCCTGACTAACCTGGCTTCACCAGCACTCTCATGGTCTTGATCACAGAAAGCACAAATCTCTTGTCCTTTTCAGCTTCATCCATGTGTGGGTTAGATCGCCCAGTTCAGTCTTCCCACCTTCACAGACACGTGACCCGGAGAGTGAGTGCCTCACTTGCCTCTCCCTGGTTCTGGCCCTGCCACAGAACTCTATCCAGCCTTATGCTAGAGCTTGTGTTGGCTGCTCTATTATTCTGCTGCCCCTTTTCCCTGGGTAGTGGCCTCCCTCCCTTGTAGGGCCAATTCTCCTAGCTTGAATTCCAAGCTAGGAGAATTCTCAGCTTTGCGGTGAGTGTTCCTGGAGATATAGCTGGGAAGCGCTCTCAGCATCTCTCCCATTGACTTAGCTCACGTGGGCTATGTGAACCTTGGAGCTCCTTGAAGGGGAATTCTAAGAAAGAAGGGCTCTTGAGGGCTTCATGGGAGTCAGACAGGGGAATTACACTTACTGGCGAACCCAGAAATACACCTTTGGCCAAAGGGGCTAGGATGAGAGAAGTAAGGTTTTGTGGGTGGGATGAGTGGTTGGGGCAGGGAGTGAGGAGCCTGTGCAAGTCCAAGACATGGATGGGCTGGTATGGCATTGAGCCTGAAATGGTCAGTATGCTCCAGCTTGGGGTCCCCAGTGCTAGGAAGTTGACCCCTTAAATATCTGTGTGAATGTGGAGGAAGCAGAAGTCCTGCTCTTATGGAAACAAAGATCTGCCTCTGAAGAGTGAAGGTAGGCATCAAAGTCCTGACCCTTGGCTGAGAAAGTTAAACTGTGAGGGATTCTTCTTTTTGTCTCATTCACATGTGATGTTATCCTGGGAGGGGTAGGGTGTGGATGGGGTTGATTAACATCCCAGTCTGATACTGGCTGGAGGGGTGGGAAGGGTCCTGGCCAGTATGAGCTTTGGCTTAAAAAGATACTCAGCGTGCACGAACCTCAGGAGCTGGGCCCAGGACTATGTTGTCATGTATGTGTGTCCTCTGTGGTGGCCCAGTGCCAACTCTGGAGTCTCTGGTTAGAGTGAAAGTGAAATAGAAAGGGAGCTAGGACTTTCCCAGAAAGTACATTCTGCCCTTCCCAGAAGCAGCTCTAGCCAATTATCAGCTATCACTCCCCCACAGGAAACAGTGAAGACAGCATTGCCTCCCTTTGAGACTAGGTAAGTTCCTAGCCCCTCTTTGGGCCTCTGTTTTTCCATCCCTATAACGAAAGTGTTAAATTGGACTAGGGAGGAGCTGTGGAGCTTACGGGAAGGAGGGCAGCACATGTAACTGGGATCTAGGCAAGCTACTGAGAAGATGTAGGAGGAGTTCATCATTTTCCCTCACCTCCCCGCAGAGAAAGGGGGAAGTTGTCACAGATAAATAGCCAGGCGCACCAGCACCTGACACATGCATGCATCATGACCCTGAGACAGCACTGGACACCAGGGTGGGACCTGAGGCTGTGCATGGGTGAGTGGGGTGGAGTGGGATCTGTGAATTGAGTGGAGCAGTGATTAGTCCTGAGCCTTGGCCTCTAGGTGAACTCCACTCAACTGTTTTGCTATTGTTTAAGCCAGGTGTTGTGGCTCTAGCTCCATTCCAAAGCCTCTCTCTGCTCCATTCAAAAAGGGCTAAGGGGTGGAACTGAAGGGGTCTTCTGTCTCTCTGATGCCCTGGGCAGGGCCTAGGAATTTCTGGACTGGAGTTATAGCTTCACTTAGGCACTTAACTCCCTTTACGACCTAGGATGCTGAGTATTACCAGGCAGCTCTAACAGCTGCTGACCTCTGTGACTGTCCTTTCCTTAGACCCCAGTCCTTTGTGGGTCCTGCTTCTGTGTGCCCACATCATCACTCTCCCAGCCAGAGCCACATCTACACCACCAACCACCATAACTGCCACTGCCTCAGCTGAAATCGCCCAGGACCCCTGCCCCTCCCGGCCAGCAACGGTCCCAGCAGCTAATCGGTGCCCTGCATTGTCGATGACCTGGCCAAAGGCGGAGGTACCACTGAGTAAGGAGCAATTTTAATGGGAGCCTAGGAGGGCACAGTGGTGAAAGGGAGGACTGTGGGCAAAGGACAAAGGGTGGGGTTGATTCCTGAGCCCCACCCTATGTTATGGGGGGCTGAGGGGCTCAGGAACAAGTATCTTGAGAACAGGCTCAGAAGAGGAGTCATCACATGAACCAAATACCCTTCCCCCAAATTCCCCTTGCTCAGGCTATGGCCTCCCTTGTAGGTAACTGTACTTCCTCTTCAAGGGACTTCCCTACCCAGGTGGTAAGCACAGCAGTACTCGAGGTTCCTGATTTGTGGGGACTGGAAAGCTGGGCAGGGTGGGTAGGGCAGAGAGGAGGGCCTGCCCTGTGGAAGGGCTAACAGCCACACGTGTCCCCAGATGGAACGCTGACCTTGTTCTGTACTGGCTGCAGCCGCTTCCCCCACTTCAGCATCCTCTACTGGCTGGGCAATGGTTCCTTCATCGAGCACCTCCCAGGCCGGCTGCGGGAGGGCAGCACCAGGTGAGACGCAGCAGTGAGGCCAGCAGGAGGGGAAGCTCTTCCTGCAGTCCTCTCATGGCTCTTCCTTCCCCTTTGCTCCAGCCGGGAGCGTGGGAGCACAAGAACTCAGCTGTGGAGGGCTTTGGTGCTAGAGGAACTGAGCCCTGCCCTGCGCAGCACCAACTTCTCCTGTGTTTTCACGGATCCTGAACATATTGCCCAGCGTCACGTCGTCTTGGCCCAGCTCTGGGTGAGGAATCTGAGGGAAGGTTTCTAGTGACAGGAGCTCTGCTTCGGGGTGGGCCCACATGGCTAACATGGGGAGGAAGGGCTGGGCTCTGCCCAGAACAGCCTCTAGCCCGATGCTCACCATTCCCCCAGGTCTCCCCGCCCAAAGTGGGTACAAAGGAATTTAAGACTATTGGGCAGGGTAGACACAGCCTGGAGGAAAGTGCCAAGAGATCCCTTGGCCCTGATCCTTGTCTGCCTTTACTTCACCAGGCTGGCCTGAGGACAATTCTGCCCCCCCACTCAAGAAGTCCTGCCCTCCAGCCACAGCTGCCCACATCAGCAGGGTCAGAAATCAGCACACAGTCCCAGCAGCAGGACAGCAACCTTGACCAGAGTCTTGGCACAACCTAGCTCAAGGGTTAATGCGACTCTAAATGCTCGCAGGCTGTGTAAGGCGAGCAACACTGCCTTCCCCCACCCGCCTGCCCTGCCTTGGATTTGGCTCAGGAGTCTCCTCCTCTGAAGGTTCCTACTTTAATTCTCCTCTCCATTTTCCCTGCTCTCACCAAATTCAGACTCCCTTCCCATCTACCTAGGGAACCACACAATCTCCTAAATGCTTCCTCCCTACTGCCTGCCACTCTTCTCACCACCCTTAGTTTTTCTGAGCACACTGGTATACTACTCAGCAAACTCCAGGAACTCTTCATGCCTCAGCTTGCATTCAGAGGCTCTGCCTGCATTTCCAACATAACTTTCCAGCATACCAACAAGTATTCTTTGTTCCCAGCCTTCTCCTTCTGTGCCTTTACTCGTTTGGTCGCCTCTGCCTCACTACCCCAACGGTTGAGCCTGTTGAAACACCTCCTCTTCAGTGACGTCTACCCTGTCAGCTCTGGCCACATTCTGTATGGATTTAATGTTGTATATTCTTTTTGTATTTTTCTCTAATGAACTGCCTCAGGGAAGCAATGGGGCAGAGGCTGCTTCTGATCCACAACTGTTATCTTTGCCATACCTAGCAGGGCCCACAAAGAAAGAGTACTTATAAATGATTCACTGGAGACATCTGCTCAGTCATTTAAGCCTAAGTTCCAAGCCTAAGTTCCAGTCAGGTACTTGGCCCTGCCCAAGGAGGGAGTATGGGAAGAGAGGGACTGCCACTCAAACTAAAGACAAAACCAGATTTAGGAGAACACAAGCTCTTTGAAAAGATGAAAAGAGAAGAGAGGACAAGCCTACACTGTTCCTCGGGCATGCATGTTTGTCCTCTGTTGTGGAGACAGAGGCCAGAAGGGATTTGAGAAGGTAGGTGGTTCTAGAAGACTTAGTAGGTACAAAAGGTCACATGATGGAGGTCAAAGAGTTGAAGCCCTTTTCCAGATGAATGAGCCCAGATTTTCCTCCTTTTCCCATACAGCTCAAGACAGTTCAGCACTCAAGGGAGAAAAAATAGACTTTATTTACAAGTAATAACATTTAGAAAAGATCCATCCCTGGCCTTAAAAACCTTCCCATCACTCCAAATCCCACCCCAGTGCAGAAGTGGTGGGACAAGCTGCCAATGAAGGCTGCCCCACCCCACCTGAGGCACAGGGTCCATCTGTCCTGGAAAAGAGCATCCTCTGGGCAAACTCTGTCCTTAGGGATGGGATACTCCCATAGGTCAATGCCAAGGCCTGGACTTGAAGAGCAAGGGCCTTTGCTAGGCCCTGACACCAGGAGCAGCAAGAACCAGGGCCTGCTCCTCCAATGGTCCCTTCTAGATCCAGAGGCTGAGAGGAAGACTGGCTAGACCCAACGACCCAGCCACTCAAAGCCAGCCTCAAATCTGGTTGTAATGGAGAAGTGACTTGGCTCTCTAAGAAAAAAAATCAGGCAAGATAGGGAAAGGACCCAGAGGAGGCTCCGGTGAAGGTCCAAGTACCAGGCCAGGGTGTGGTCAGGCATCACTAAGGGTTTGGCCACCACTGGCCTGGAAGTGGAGAGAAGGCACTGAGGGGCAGAAGGAATAGGACCAGGTAAGGTCAGCATCAGGGACACAGATGGGGCCACTCCCTGCTACTGGCCCTTTAGTGCTTTGCCTGCAAGAGAGAGAGAGAGAGACACTCACAAGGCTAGCTCAGGAAGACCACTTTCTGCTCCCATATACCCGTCTAGGAGCTTTTCCTTTATGAAGCTCTGGACACACTATTCAGCTTATCAGTTGCTGGCTATGCCCAAGTAGTTCCAGGAGCTCTCAGTAGGAATGCTGTCATCTATGTTCTCTCCTTTTCAATAATGAGTAGCTAACTAGAACACAGACCATCTCTCACTCACTCCCCCAACCTCTAGGGGCCTAGCTTGACCCTGCCTTTGATGCTGTCCCAGACTTTTCCCCCCTCCCTGCCAGTGCCTCCACCTTGCCCTTGGCCCGAAGGTTGGTGGCAGCAGCAGTGGCAGTGCTGGCTGTGGTGGTGGCAATGCGAGGAGAGCGGCGGGTTCCACTGCGGGTATTGGGAGACGACTTGGACAGGGCTTTCTTTGAGGCGCCCCTCCGCAGAAGGCTATTCCCGAGCTTCCTGGGTGTGTTGAGGATGCTGAAGGCCATTGACTGGCGCCGGTCAGCCTGTGGGGAAGCGGCTGTCAAACTGGGAAACCCAACACTGCCTTCCAGGCCTGCTGATCCAGGGCTCTGCCAGCAAGTCCTCTCTAGGGCCTTTAGCCTCCTTCACTCCCAGACTAACCTGTTTAACAACAGCTGGAGCTGTTTTCTTCTGGGCCTCGGTAGTGCTCTGTTTGCGCCCTTCGTGTCGGTCCCGGGGAGTCATGGGGCGTGGGAAACAGCTGGTGGCCTTCTTTGACTATGGGGAAGTGGAGAATTAGGCAGACAGTAGCCAAGGGGACTTCACATCCCAAACCAAGTGTCTTAACCTTTCAGGGCTATGTGGACTTTATAAGTCAACATGTCCAACTTTCTCCCTCAAACACTCAAAGGCCTCACCTTTAATCCACTTTTCAAACTTGGTGAGCTGGGCCTGACCTGGATGGTGCTAAATAGAACAAAATACAGAGGAGCCAACGTCACCCACCTCAGGGGTACCAGGACCTTGGTGGGGCTCTGAGGAAACCCGTTTGCGCTGCTGCCGGGTAGTGATGCCAGTGCCCTCAGCTATCTGAGCTGGCTGCATGCTGGCTCGGCGCAGGGTCTCCTGGGGATCGCCGGTTTTCATCTCTTCATCTGTGATGGTGACCAGGCTCAGGGAAGGCTGTAGAGGGTGAAGAAGAGTTCAGTGGACTGCAACTGTTTGAAGACGGAGTAGGAATTGGGGCTACCTCAGTGCTCTCCTCACTGGCCCAAAACTTGGAGCAGCTGGATTCTTCCTACCTCAAAACGCCTCCCTTTTTAATTCTCTCCACCTACAGCCTGGACAAGTGGCCATGAGAAGGGCAGCTCCAAGCTCCTACCCACCCATAACTTCATTCCTGAACTCCTCCCTGTTGGGAATTCATAAGGAGGTCACCCTCTCAGCAGGCCAAACACGGGGCACTAGTACACAGGCTAGGTCGGCAGACAGGAGCTGGCCAGTGTGGACAGGTCCTGCTGAGATGAACCCCAGGCTCACCCTGGACTCCAGGGGATAGCAGGTCTTCAAGTGCGGGGGGCATACTCGATTGCGCTGCTGCAACTCGGCAATGCGATTCCAGTCACCCAGCTGCTCTGGCTCATCCTGGCAAGTTCCCATGTAGAAGCTGTTCCTTCCTGTGAAGGGCAGAAGTTGGATCAAGTGAGAGCTGGGTCTTGGCCTTGCCGGCCTTTGCTGCCACCACTCCCTTCCACCTGCCCCCATGGACTTAAAGCTCAGTACACCAGAGTGCTGCTCTCATTCAGTGCTGCAGATACAGGAGAGAGGCAAGAAGACCCTTTCTTCCATGGGGTCTTGCTCACTGTTCTCTTCCTGGGGAGGTCAAAATAGGTCATACACAGAAGCTGTGACTACATCTTATTCACTTGCAAAAACTTAGAGCCCCAAACCAAGAGAAACTTAATTGAGTGCTAGGAATTGATACCCAGAAGGGTCCCTGGGCCCAAAGGTCAAGAGCCTCCAAGGAGAGTCTGGAGATAAACACTGGCCAGCCTCATCCTTCCAGCAGCCCATAATAACCTGAGAAGGGGCATGAAGGACTCCCAACGCAGCCAGGCTGTTGATATGCTAGAAATTCCAGACCCCCTGCTGTATGAGAATCTCCCTTTCACCCTGGCTGAGTTTAACATCAGCCTGATTGCCCCAGCATGGCCCAGACAGACAGGCAAAGCTCAGAAATTCCAGGAAGAGGAAAAAGAAAAGGTGCTGGAAGGTAGCAAGAAGCCCAGCCCTGGATTTTAAAAAGCACCCTGTTTGTTCTCTTGCTAGGATCTGCTTCTAGCTTACTTTTGGGGAGTATTAAGTCCCCACAGTCCCCTCACCTGGAGGGGCCCCGCTGGACACCCCGGCCTGGGAGCGGCGAGCAGAGCTGCGAGTGGTGGGCCGGTAGCCAGGCAGACTGAGCAGAGCAGAGTTGCCATCATCAGGAGAGCCCAGGCGAGCCAGAGACTGGGTAGAGGAGGTGGCTCGCAGGCTGGCCTGGGATGCAGGGGCAGACTGCGTGCTATAGAAGGATGAGTTGGCACTGTCTGGCTCCTCCGCATCTAGCTTCTGGAAAAGAGGAAAAATCTTTTGGGGTGGGTGGGGGCCCTGTCCTCTATTAAGAAGCCTCCCTATTACCCCTCCCTGAAGCCCCTCAGACTCCATGGCGTGTCTGCAGGTGTTCCCATACTGCTTTGTAAGGCACATCACTACAAGAAATGGGCCTTGCTGCCAGAATCCCTCACAAGGTGCTTCCTAGGGCACTGACCATCTATAGTTTTTCCAACTTCTGGTGAGCAGGAAGGACCCTGCACACAGTGATCCTCCCTGCTGCGCTTGAGGTACTTTCTCCCCAACTGCCTCCTTGGGATATGGAAACAAGGGCAAGAGCCCACAGCCAGGCAGGCAGTCCACTGGGCGGCCACACAAGGATATGCAGGGTGTGCTGGGAGACACAGGAAGGGCTGTAACTTCCTTATCCTTTCCCTTCAGGATGCACAGATTGGTGCTACACACTGCGAGGGCACACTGGCCTTAGAGTCAAGAGTCAGGGATCTAGCTCTAGCCCTGTCCCTATTACAAGAGGCCAAAAGTGAGTCAATTCCCTTCACAGGATCCCAGTTGTCTCATCTGTAAAATACGGGCTGGTGGTCCCTGTGTGCATGCCTTGCCTCCTAAGGCTGTTTTAAGGACCCATGAGAAGATGCCCATTGCTGTCTTCTGTCACTAGAGGAAGTCCCTCCTGTCAGCAGCCTGACCTTGGTCATGGTGATGTTGATAATTTGCGTGGTTCGCCGACGAGCGGACCGGGTCTTGCGGCCAGAGTCCAGGAAGACGTCCCCCAGGGAGTCCAGGCTGCTCTCCAGGGCCTGACCCCGAGCAGGGATGGGGGTGAAGTAGAGACTCTCCAAGGATTCTACCTTGGGGGGCAGGCGCTGGGAGATGGGCGAGGCTGGCTCTCCAGGGACACTGGTGCCATCTGGCTGAGTACGAGGCAGCTTGCTGTGGAAAGGAAACCTGCTGAGGTGAAATTCCTGGGGCCACAAGACATTTTGTCCATTCTTTTGCTCCCAAGTGACTATTAACTACACTTAATATGAGATGAGGTCAAACACCCCATTCATACTAGCCCACCCCTTCAATCCACTCTCTCCCTGGGGAGCTCATTCCCTCTCTTAGCTCCTTCTAATTCTTCAATGGTGGCTATTCAATTGCTCCCAGACATCCCCCAGATACCCATAGGCATCTTCACAATGAAATGCCCCAAACTAAGCCAACTTGTCACCTCCTCCTTCTGTATCCCCTATTTCAGTGAATGGGAGCACCCTCCACCCAGGCCCCCAAGCCAAGACCATGGACACAATCCTTCCCTCTTCCTTCTCCTGCCAAACCCAATCACCAAATCTCCTAAACAGTGGTAACCATTCCCCCGCTCCATTCTCAAGTCGGTCCTGATGCTGTCTCATCTCCTGTCACCCAGACTTATAACATTATGTGGCCGAGAGGCAGCAGACCACCCTCCTAAGCCCCACTGTCAGTTGTTACAGGAGATAATAATAGAACCTACCTCAGAGAATTGTTGCAGGGTAAATGAATTAATAGTTTTCAAGTGCTTATAACAGCATCTGGCACATAGTGTAATATGTGTTTTTATTAGACAATAAATGTATTTCTAGTCACAGCCTCTACAGTGGATATTAGAATAATCTTACTAAGATGCTAATCTGACCATGTATTCCTCAACCTAAAACCCTTCTGAGGGTCCTCAACGCCAGCCTCCTTCAACTGCGTCCAGATCGCCCTCTGGAACCTGGGCCTGCTAAACCCTTTGCAGCCTCACTCTTACCAAGCCCTGCCAGCCTTTGCTCACACTGTTCTCCTCTGTCCCCCTAGTGCACACACTTACATCTTCTTTCAAGGCTCAGAGCAGTACAGCCAACACAAAGCCTTTCCTGACCACTAGCTTCTTTTATTCCCACTGTGCCCTATAGAGACATCTGGCATAACACCTGTAATACTTTATTTTTCTCTTCTAAGAAGTTTCCAGAGAGCAAAGGGATCATGTCTTACTTATTTTGCTAGCCCCAGTGCCCAGAACACAGCCTGATAAACATTACACCCTCAATGAATAATAGACTTAGGAAGGAAGAGTTCCCCTGACCTGGTCATAGGGAGTGGGGTCCCCTCCTCACAGCTCAGGTCCAGGCTGTCAATGCTCAAATCCAGCTGGGGCTTAACCTGGGGCTCCCGGCTCTTTAAGGCATCAGTTGCCACTTGGAATTTGCCCAAGTCTCGAAGCTGCTGGTCAGCATGGGCAACCTGGGAAGGAGGGCCAGGAGAGAAAAAAAAAATAAAAAAGCCTGAAGGCAGCAGGGGTGCCTGGAACAAGAGGTCACAGGGGTCTCATGTGATGGAGGTACAGGGACTGTCCAGCTAGACGCTTACCTGGGCCTCCAGGCTGCGCACCTGGGCCGTAAGGTGGCGGCAGGTCTGTTCAGCCTCCTTGGTCTTCAGCCCGGCCTGTTGCAGCTCACGACCCAGCTGCTCGGCTTCAGCCCTCAGCTCCTTATTTTCCTTCTGCAGCTGCTCCAGGCCCCGCAGCTGCTCCTGCAGCTCTTGATTCTGCTGCTTCTTGGCATCGTAGTGGGTCTTGGCTTTCTCCATCTGTGTTGGCAGAAGGGTGGGAGGGCCGAGGGGGTGGGGCAGAGGTGGGAGGGCAGGAGGAAGGGCAGGGTGGGCCAGGTCTGGGCTCCTCACCTGCAGCTTGTAGTGCTCAGCTGCCTGCTCCTTCTGGCTCAACTGGGCCTGCAGTTCATTCAGCTGGGCCTGGAGGCGTTGGGCCTCCTGCTGGCTCTCACCACCCTGGGCCTGGAGAGCATGAGGAGCAAGGCCTGTCAGGGAGGCTGGATCTGGCTACTCCACCCAAACCCACTGACTTAGCCTAGCCCCCGGGGCTCCATGGGTGTTCTCTCATGACACTAAAAAAATAAAATAAAATCACTTCCCCCTGCCTGCCACCTGCCCCTAAACATACATACTTCCTCCCAACTCCAGCCTACCAACCGAAACACCATGCACCCTTTAAGATCCAAACTCTGGAAGCTTTCCTTGACCAGCTCATGCCATTGTGCTCTCTGGCAGTTGACAGCTACTAGGCTTTACCTTCTTTGAGACCAGGCACAGACTGTATTCTCTTTCCATGAGAATACAGCCTATCTCCCCAAGGAGGAAGGGAAACCAGTCTCAGGGAACACTGGGTGCAGAGAATGGAGATAGGCATGTGAGCTCTCCAGGGACACAGGAACTCTCTCTTCAAAACCACTCATCCCCATTTTAGAGATTTAAGCAAACTGACCAGGATCACAGTGACTAAATGGCAGAGTAAGATTTGACTTTGGTTCACCAAACTCCAAAGCTGGTGTGGGCCCACATACATCTGTACATGTGTCTGTACACACGCAATGCCTTGCCCAGTGCTTTGTCTCTTATAGGTGCTAGACAGGGCCCTCCTGCCTTTGCCTCTCCCACATCTCCTAGCACAGGGCAGGCCCCCAAAATGAGCACAATAAACACCTGTTTATCACCTAATCACAATGTGGTGCAGCATGTATGAAAGGGGGAAATGAGGCTCTGAGCTCCCACCAACTCCTGGGACCCACCAAGTCTACTCCCAGACCCACTGGTGCCCATTTTCTTTGCCCCTAACTAAAGACCATGAAGCCTAGAACTACAAAAAGCAAGCATTAAACAAAAGAAGGTAACATCACTGAAAACATTAGGAGTACTGAGTTTCACTAAACCGCTAAACGTCATCAATACTCTCCACCGGAGCCCAGCCTAGCTGGTCCAGCGCTACCCCCATGTATCTGTGATGTTAGAAATGTTCTGTATCTGCGCTAATGTAACCACTAGCCACACAGAGCTACTGAGCATGTGAAATGTGGCTACTGAGACTGAATTTTTATTTCATTTAAATTTAAATAGCCGCATGTGGCTACTGGCTATTGCACTGGACAGTGGTGATCTAGCGAGGTGGCAGCACCCACTCTAGTCTACCCTCAAGAGGTCACAGATGGCACAGGCTGCCAGGCACCCAGGGTGTCCCACCTCCGCCCCTCCTAATCCCCGCTCTGAGGCAGAGCTGGGGGCAGGCCCACCCCCTTCTGTCCCACCTTCAGCTTCTGCTGCTGTGCCTTGCTGGCTTGGTCATGGTCAGCTAGCTTCTTACTCAGATCTTCCACCTGGAGTAGGGGCAGGGAAGAGGAAAAGCAAAGACTCAGGAAGCCTTCTGGATGTCCAAATTATGGGGTTCCTTTCTCCCTTAGAAGAGCAAACTCAGGCCCTTTCTCTGACCTCCAATTAGGGAGTAGACTCACTGCTGCCCGAGCTGGCTGGTATAACCTGAGTGAGGTGACCCAACCCACGGCTGCTGCCAGAGCCACCTACCCATTGTCGCCTCCACCACCAGCCTACAAAGACCCCAGTGGCGCTAGAACCAGCAGAATTTACTGGGGAACTGTCGCCTCATCACCACCCTGCTGTCGCCGCCGCTCCCCAGCCCCAACCTTTCCAGGTTGGGAGTAGGAAGAGGGGATCTTATCTAGCACTAGACAGACATATTCAATAAGTAACTCCTTCCCTCCTCCCAGAAACTGTCAAAACAAAGGCCCACAGATGCTCAGACCTCTTCCCAATACGCACAGGCTGTTAGGGGCTGGTGCTAGCAGTGTGACCGCTGTGATTAGCACTGGGGAACAGATTGCTGGAAGACACGAGAAGGAGCAGCACACATCCTCCAAGCCCACCCCATTCCCATAAAGAGGAAAAACAAAGGGAGGGAGGAAATAAGAGGGAACATTAGCAGCCACCAGAAGCACCCCTGGCTCTTCTAGGCATTCAGGGAACTCAGGCATGGCCAGGGAAAAAGGGAGAGGCAAGGGCTCCACTGCTAACTGTTTGCTAGTCAATCTGATTGTCCCCCATCTCCTTGGCTCCTTGGAGAAGGAGAGGAAGGCCCAATTCCTCAGCAAGCCTGAGAGGATGGGTAGGAGGGGTGGTAAAGGTGCTCTCAATGAATACCAGCTCTGCAGCCTTCATGTCTAAGGCCTCACAGAGACAGCTTGTGGGAGAGGCAGCCAGACACAGGGCCTCCTCTGTGTGGCATGGACTCACCTGCTCCTCTCAACCTCAGCTTCTGCCTCCCAGACATCTCTATCCTAGGCCCTGGGGAAGCCTGGGTTAAAACTCCAGAGGATGCCAGGCAGGCATCCTAAGCTCACAACCCTCCCTAACCTGTGCGGGCTGCCTTGCGTGTCACCTCTACGGCTTCAATAAGCCACACTCCCTGTGGCAAAGGAGGAGGTTGTGTTAAACAGGGCCCACAGGGAATTCTGCTACTCCTCTTGGTTGAGTAGCCCTAGCTTGAAACATGACTTGAAGTTCTCAAACCGTGAGGACTGAGTCTGTCCCTAGTTCAGATATGGAAAAGCTGAAGCCCATCCTACCCCTCCTCCCAACAGGTGGATGAGAGAAAGTGCAGAAGGGTGGAGAGGCCGACCTGGGAAGGGTGGGATGAGGCCTGAGAGCGGGCCCAGCACACCACACGCCTGGGCAGCCTGGGCCTGGATCCATGGCTTGACCCTGGCCCCTTCACAAACAGTTCACAACGAGAGCTGGCGGAGGCAAGCTGCAGCTGGGCTCATGCACCAAGACTGGTCACCGCTTAAGCAGCCAGCATTTAGCAAGGACCCCAGGCATTACCTGCTTAGTCTGCTCTCTCTGAAATACCTCTAGCTGCTCCACCTGTGCATGGGGAGGAGCAATGGAGACAGAGTGAGATGGGGGCCAAAGAGGCACCAGCCTTGCTGCCAGGCCGACCTCACTGAGGCGCTGATACTTGCCCCGAGGAACTAGACATCTAGTACTCTCAAAGATAACAGTTTGGCTTATTCTAGTACCCAGTGGCCTCTTGGCACTCCTCACCACAGTGTCTCTGGAATGGCCCAATGGCCTTCAAACTTGACTCTCCAGGGACAGTGCCTTCAGGGAAGGGGAGACCACTGGTGTTTTTCTTTAAGGCAATAGGGGGCAACAGACTTGAACTCTACCAGCCACCTCTCCCCCTCTGTTACCCAGTCAATGAGGTTAAGTCCTTAACTAGTTCAAGGCAAGACACTCCACAATAATGTGGGAGCCAAAGGCCCTGGAATGCAGAGGGAACAACGTCCCCTCTTCTCTCAGGTCTGGATCTTTGAGGGGGGTGTAGTTGAACTGTGCACCTTACCTGGGCAATGAGTTTCTGCCTCTCTTCCTGGAACCGCTGCCTCTCCTCCAGGACCTTGACCTTGGCACCCTCATACTTGGCAGTCATCACTTCCAGCTCCCGGGCAGTGCTCTGTGCTTCCTGCCGCATGTCACCCAGACGGGTATCAGCGTCAGCACGCACAGCTGCCAACTCTTGGACATATTTCTCCCGAGCCTGGTCTAGCTCCACTTCCAGAAATTGCCGGCCCAGGTTGGCCCGCTCCCCCAGGCCCCGGTTCTCCTCTGCCAGCAGGCCATGAGCCTTTTTCAGCATGCTCAGCTGCTCTGCGTAGCTGGCCTTCTCTGCCCGCAGCTGCTGGGCTGCTCGCTCCTGCTCTGCTACCTTCTGCCGCAGGGGCATCAGCTCCCCAAGCTCCCGCTGGGCCCTCAGCAGCTCGGCCCGCAGCCCCCCAGCTGCCTGCTTACTCTGCTCCAGCTCCTCACGATGGCGTTTCTCAGCAGCTGCCTGCTCAGTCTGCAGCTGCTGGTAGAGGTGCTTGACAGGCAGCAGCTCACTCACCAGGGCCTGTGTGCTGGTGTGCTCGAGCTGCAGAGCAGAGAGGGCTTGCTCCTTCTGGAAGAACTTCTCCTGCCATGCCTTCAACTCTTGGCCCAGCTCCTCCGCTCGCTCTGCTTGCGAGGCCAGCTCCTGCCGCAGGTTCTCTGAAGTCAATCGTTGTTTCTCTGCTTCCTCTCGGAGGGTCTGGACCTCCTCCCGCAGAGCAGAGCTGCACTCCGCTGCTCTGGCACTGCTGCTGGCAGTCTCTGCCTGGAGCAGGCGCAGCCTCTCTTCCAGCTTCTGGCTCTTCTCTGACTCAGCTATAATCAGCTGCTTCAACTCCTTGCTCTCGCCCTCCTTCTCCAGGACCTGGCGGTTCAGGATGGACACCTCTTCCTCCAAGCTGCTGATGAGGCTGTTTTTTCTCTCAGACTCCTGCTGGCCTCGGGCCACCTGGGCCTTCCACTCATCCTCAGTCTTGCTATGGTCTTGGGCCTTGGCTCGGAGGGTGGCCAACTCTCTTTGGGCTGAGGCTAAGGCATCTTGACTATGCCCCAGCGCCTGGGTCTTCTCTTCTAACTGAGCCCGCAAAGTCTCCAGAGCACTGTTCCGCTCAGCTTGGGAGGCCTGCTCAGACTCCAGGCTGCGCTCCAGGCTGGAGGCCTTCTCCTGATGCTCCCGGCACTGCTGCTCCAGCATGCTCACCTCTGCCCGCAGAGCTTCCATCTCAGGGCCCAGTGGCTCTGTCTTGCCAGTAGCTTCAGACTGAGCATCTTCTCCACTGGCCATGCCTGGAGACTGCTGGCATGCCTCCTTCTTAGCCAGCTGTTCCTTCAGGTGCTCCATTGTTTGCTGAAGCTCCCCCAGCTCTGTTTTCTGGGCCAGCTCCTGATCACGAAGCTTGGCCAACTCCTGGTCCTTCCCCTCCTTTTCCATCAGGGCACGGGCCAACGCCTCTTGCAGGGCAGCAAACTCCACACGCTGCTCGTTGAGGGCATTCTGCAGCCGCATCTCAAGCTCTGCCTTCGCTGCCTTCTCCAGGGCAAGGTCTGCTTGGGCCCGACCCCGCTCCTGGGTCAGCCGTGCCACCTCCCTCTCCTGCTGCCCACGTTCCTCCTGCTGCTGCCCCTGGCTCTCCATCAGCGCAGCCCGCAGCTTCTCCAGCTCGCTGCCCATTTGCTCTGCCTCACGCTCCATGGCCTGAAGCGCTGCCTGCGTGCTGCACAACTGGCGTCCCTGCTGCTCTTCCAGCCACTCAGGCTCTCTGTCTGCTCTCGGATGCTCCTTGAGCAGCTCACTGGGGGCCGTTTCCTCCTGCTCACCTGCCTTGCGCACCAAGGCCTCCAGACGGGCCACCTCCTTGCTGGTGGCGGCCATCTTCTCCTGCAGCGTGGAGAGGTCGTCTGCAAGCTTCTGGGCCCTGACCTCCTTCTCCTGGACCTGCTGGAGGGCTCTAGACAGGTTGGCACGGAGCTCAGCTAGCTCATTCTGCTGCCGGCTTATCTGGAGCTCACTGTGGGCCTCTATCCCTGCCACTTTCTCCTTTGCCTCCTGCAGTTCCTGGCGGGCCTTCTCGCATTCCTCTTTCAGGGCCATCAACTGTTCCTGAAACATGGCACCGTACTGCGCCTCCTCCTGTTGGCTATCCTCATACCGCTCACGCCAGGTAGCTACCTCCTTAACGAGCTGCTCACACTCACTCTCACCCCTGCGCTGGGAGGCGATGGCCTCTGCCAGCTCGCGCCGCAGGGCTTCAGTCTCAGCCTGATGGGTCTCCCCAAGCTGCTTTAATTGGGCCTCCAGCCCACAGCGCTCAGCCTTCTTTTCCTCTAGCTTCTTCTGTTCCTGCTTACACTGCTCCACCAATCTCCGGGTCTCTGACTCTAGCTCAGAGATACAACGCTGCTGTTCCCCCAGGGCTTCTGCGGCCCGGTGCTTCTCCTCTTCGAGGCTGCCCTTGGTGATCTTCAAGGACTCTTCAATGGCTCGGAGCTGCTCCTGGAGCCGACCATTCTCCTGGGCCATCCCTTCTTTCTCGGCTGCTTTTCGCTGCTCAGTCCTCAGTTGGGCCTCTAGCTCTGCCACCTGGGCCCGGGCCTCACACTGCTCCTCGTGGGCTCTTTCAACACGGGCATGGAGTTCCTCCAACTTTTGGCTCAAATCCGTCTTTTCCTGCTGAGTCTGTGTCATGGTAGTCTGGGCACTGTCCCGGGCTTCATTAGCTGCCTGTAGTTGCTGTTGCAGACTCTCCAGCTTGGCAGCCTTCTCCTCCTCCAATGCCTCCAGCTTCTGGAGAGCTGTATCTCTCTCCCTTAGGGAGGCCTCTCGCTCCTTGGCAGCAGAGGCTAGTTGCTGGGCCTGGTCTCGCCTAGCTGCCTCCTGCTCCTTGGCTGCCTCTTCTAATTGCTGCTCCTTCTGCTTCAGACTGCTGCTCAACTGCTCCACCTGGTGGCGGAGGCCCTGGGAGGCCTGCTGTTGCTGTTGGAGGGTCTCTGCCAGCTGGGCCTTCTCCTTTTCGGCCTGCTGCTTCAGGCCAGCCAGCACTTGATCCTGCTGCTGGAGGGCAGCATTGAGTGTGCTGAGCTCGGAGGTCAGAGTGGCCACCTGGGCAGTCAACTGAGTCTTCTGAGCCTGAGAGGCCTGCTCTAGTTCTTCCTTGACCTGGCTGAGGTTGGAGATGGAGTTCTGCAGTTCGGTGACCAGGCTAGCCAGCTGCTGTTTTTCTTCTTCAAAGTGACCCCGCTCGGCAAGCATCTCGGCTTCCCGTTGGCCCCGCTCAGTCTCCAGCTCCTCCACCCTGGCTTGGAGTTGGGTGTTGTTTGTAGCAAGAGTGGCTGTCTCTTGCTTCAGGGCTTCCAGCTGGTGGGAGAGAGAGACAAATGGAGATGAGCATGACTCCTCGGTCACTACGGTCCCTCTGGGAACCGAGAGAGTCAGGAACCGGGAACACGCCGAATGTGTGTCTGTACCAAGCCCAGCACACCAGGCTCACCTGGCTGCTCCTGGGCACTCCTACCTGCAGGGCATCACCCAGCACCTCGCCCTTCTCCTGGGGGACGTTCTCCTGCAGCTGGGCCAAATGTTCTTCCAGCTGTGAAAGTTTCCCCTGAAGGATTTCATTCTTCTCTTCCAGGCATTTCTGGGAATGGACAAGAGACAGGTGGAATAGCCATTGGATTTCTCCAGAGGCCCTTGTGTACATCAACAAAATTATCATCTTGTTACCAAGACCTCCTTTTGTTCTGGCCTAGACAAGACTCCTGTGGACCCAGAGTGCTGTGAGACCTGACTTTCCAGCCCTAGTCCCAGGGCTGAATGAAGTTATAATGTGAAGTGCTTCCTTCTCCAAGGCCCGAGTTTACTTCTAACTCCTTACTGCATACCACTTCTTCAGTCTTGGCTCCCAGATCATCCCACCACTTTACTATATCCCTGCCCGTCTAGGCAGCAGCACCCAGGCCCACAGCCACTTCCCCACCACTGGTCACAAAGCACCCACTACAGACCAGGCACTGTGCTGGGTGGTCTCTGAATTTCTAATCTGCTTAACAAATCGGGGAGGTGGCTATTACTATTCCTCTTTTACAGAGCAAGAAACTGAAGCTCAGCTCATAAAGGCCTTGCCCAAGGGTTAAACTCTTACTAAGTGGCAGAGTCGGATTCTGAGTGATAACAGTAATAATAAAAGCAACTAATTCACTAAGCGCTGAATTAACACGACGTGTTAACCGCTTCACACACATTGTCACAATAATTGATGAAGCAGCTATTCTCATTATTCCCATTAATGGAAAGGATGCTTAGGGTCCTTAGAAAGACAGGATTCAAACTGAGGCATGTGGACTTAAGCCCACAACTCTCCACTGCAGCCATTATTAAACCTTGAAGAGAAGTCAGCTTAGTTCCCAAAGGCCCAAAAGAATGGACCAGACGACTGAATTCAGCTTTGAACATGTGGTCAAGATGGAGGCACTGACACCCCAGAGCAGAGTGTTACCTTGTCTTGCAGGGCTGTGCTGAGCTCCTTCTCGAAATGGGCCTGCTTCTCCACCCACTCCCGTGTGGCCTTGCTGTGCTCCTCTGTCAGGTCGTTGAGGGCCCCCTGTAGTTGCTGCAGGTGACTGGTAAACTCTCGCAGCTGAGACAAAGCGGGACTCATCGTCACCCAGGGTCAAAGCTGGCAATGCCACTGCTGGCCTGTCCCCTGGACTCCAGGGGCTGAACACCTCCAGTTGTCCTTCCCACCCTCCTCAGGCCAATCACAACAAACCACACCTCTAATTCGGGGCAACACATCAAAATTTAGGGCCACGATCCAGTACCATGACAGCAGTCAATTGTGGGACAAGAAAAGGGGCAAAGCATGCAGGTCTCTGGGGAGACCAAAGCACACAACAGGTATGGGGCAGTCTTTTCAACCCTCTCTTGGGAAGCCTTTCAGACCACCTCAGTCAGCCCTGAGGGGCTTCCATGCATGGACCAGGCTCCCTGGCACTCACCTTAAAGGCAAGGTCCCCATTCTCCTCAGAGAGCAGGTTAATCCTGCGATCCATCTGGCTCTTCTCTGTCTTCAGGTCCTGACACTGCTTCAGAGTTTCATGCAGCCGCACAGTGAGGCTATGAGGGAGGGGAGCAGTGAGAAGAGAGTGGGGCCCCATCCTGGGTGAAGGGGGAGGCTGGGGGCTGGGAAGGCAGGCAGAGAGGACTATACCTCTCATTCTTGCCACGTAGCTCCTCAAGCTCCCTGGGCTCCAGTGGGCTGGCCGCTTGCTTCTCGTGCAGTAGAGCGAGGCGGTCAATGCGCTGCTGCATCATGGCTATCTGTGCATCTGCCCCAGAGCAGGGGGGGAGGAGAGAGGAATCAGCACGGAACTAAAGGGAGGACCAAGAGGGAGTGGGGCATCCAGTCTAAGGGACAGGGAGGGTGGTGGCCAAGACAGAACCCAGCTCCCAGGAGGTCAGCCTGACACTAGGCACGGAGCTGAGCTCTAGGCTTCAGGAGCAGCAGAGGGAACAATATGGGAGGCTAAGGGACGTTCGTCAGCAAGCCCAGCATTTCCCTGGATGCAAACCCCAAGTGCTGCCTATTCACAGCCATCTGCCCCTGTGCCAGTCACCTACCCTTCTCAGTGAGGAGTTTGCGGTTCTCGGCTAACTCCAGCTCTAGCTCATCCCGATTACTTCTCTCATCTGCAAGCTGCTTCTTCAGCCGTCTCATCTGGAATTGTGGGGTCTGCAGGATGTCACCCATGGGGGAGGCTGGAGAACCTGACAGGAAGCTGAGGAAGGAGATGGCCCAGAAGCCACTGTCAGAGTCTGAGAGCTGAGGACTGAAGCAACCAACAATAGCCAGGGATAGAAGGAGAGGGGTCTACGGACATGAACACTGGCTGGGAATTCCATGTGACTGGGCTCTGTTTACAAACAGTGCTACTTCATACCTCATGGCATGACCTTGAGAAAACTTTTCTTTTCCCTTCTCCAACTCTTAAATTCTTTGTCCAATTTTTTAAAAAAAGTGATTAATTCTCCTTGCCTCTGGAGAACTGCACTGAGAGAAGGGACATCAAAATAATCTCCAAGGAGGAAAGGCATTCCATAAATGGAGGAACAGCTTTTGAGGGAGGCCTTCTGCCCAAAACAGATCCCAACTAACTGCCCCTATTAGTACCAGGTCAGGTGAGGAAATCCCAGATCTACAGGATACTCATAGCATTCCTTGATGATATCCTAGGCTGGACAACAGCTTAGCCTCTGGAATGCAGGGATTCGAGGATGGGATATTGAGGCCCCATCCCAGGAGAAGTAGCCCAGCACATACTTGTTCCCACTGGAAGAGGAAGAGGCAACCCTCTGTAGCTCTAGGAAGCGAACCTCCCGCTTGGCCTGGTGGCTGGGCGGGGAGAGCTCTTCAGGGATGGAACATGTGGAAGGGACAGGAGCTGAGGGGAACAAGCAAATAAACCTTAGATAGGTTACCAAAACAGAGAACAGATTTGCATCTCTATGCAATTTGAGAATTTTCTTTAATGAGACTGAGTCCAGAGACACATGTAAACTATGCAGGGTGGCCACTGGCAGAACCTAAGGTTGGTATCTGGGTTATCCAAAGGCCGATGTCCTAAGCAAAATAAAGCTTCCATTTCCACAGCTCATCAATGTTCAGATACAGCACTGTGGAGATAGGGTCTCTCCCATGCTTAGGATCAGGAACAAGTGTTCATGCTTTTCCCTCCAGCCAACACTGCAGAGGCAGCCTGAAGCCCTGCGCCAGGACTCCTCTCAGTTCCAAGGACCTCTAGTGCAGAACCCCTGGCCTCCTTTCTGAACTCTTCCCTTCTGAAATCTCACAAGGCCAACAGCCCTCTTTCTCAAACACTTCTCTCCCTGGTTCCCTGTGACCACCCTCACATGGCTCTCCCACCCTTCTCATCACCCATTCTTAGTCTCCCTCATTAGCTCCTCCCTCCTTTACCCACCCTCTCAATGTCAGTGGCTCCCCAGATTTCTTTTCTTTTTTTTAAAGGTACTGGGGTTGGGGATTGAACCCAGGACCTAGTATGTGGGAAGCCGGCGCTCAACCACTGAGCCACATTGGCTCCCCCGCTAGAGTTCTGATGGGGCCTCCTTGTCTCTGCCCACAGTGCCACAGCTTCAATGGCCAACCACACAGATTGTCAAACCTATTTTCTGGTCCAGAGCTCCTCTCCTACATTATAGACTCACATTTCCAACATCTCTACCTGAATGTTATGAGCAACATGAATTTGAGGAACCTCAGATTCAAATGTTACAAGAGACCGTGCTCAGACCTGCCTCTTACATGTGCATCAACATTAGATGACATCATCTTAGATGACAGGCAGAACTATCTTTCTCTTATGCTGTCAGCCAAGATACACCTGTTTGGTACCTCTCTGTTCTAGCACATACATTCTTTATCATGCTTACTGGTTGATGTATCTGCCTTCCCACCTAGAACATGAGCTTCAGGATGGTAGAAACTATGTTTTGTAGACCATGTACTCCCAGTTTCTAAGCCCAGAGTAATGTTTGTTTAAAAAAAAAAAAAAAAAAAAAAAAAAAAAAAGGTGAGGGTCGGGCAGAGAAAGGGTTTGTGAACAAGGACAACCTAACAGCAGACATGATCAATTAATTATGAATCACCTGCTTAAATGCTGCCAGACCAGCAAGAGGAGCTCCTTCAGAGCTGGGACGACAACAGCAACATGGCCCAGAAACCTACCTCCTCTGTTACACACACTTTTTCTGAGCACCAACTCTGTGCCTTGTGTTGGGACAGAAACAATACCCCACTGCCTTTTTCGACAGCTCAGGATCCTGGCAGACCTCAGCCCAGAGATAAGGGAATCCTCAGGAGTACACCTCTACTCACCTTTCTGCAAGAAGTTCTCCAGGTCCTCATCAAGGTTTAGCCCATCCTCATGGTCCAGCACAAATTTAAGAATGACAGCTAACTCCGCCTGGGCCAGAGAGAGAAAAAGAACATCACTTAGGTATTAGAGAAGTCTCTGAAGGGATGGAGAGCTCCATCCTGGCAGTCACAACCCCAGGTTTTCTTGAGCCCCAGAAGCCTGCTGGATTTCATCTTCCTCTCAGAACCTGAGCCCCCAGGTCTCAGCTAAGAACATTTGAATAGAGACATGTTCACCCCACTTGCCTCTTCTCCCTCTGCCTCCCTTAAATATGCACTCAGAGAGTTCCTGACTGACTTCATTCCTGACCACAAAAAAGTGAATAGGCAAGGATAGTAATAGAGACAGAAAACTTTTTAAAAAAATATTGTAACATATATACAACCCGTCAGAAAGAGGTAACTATGTTGACCTCTTCCAGATTACCCTGATTACTGTCTAAGTGAGAACATCTCTGGGGCTCATCCAAAGATCTACCAGCTCAGCTGTAAAAATCTTCCCTTCTTTGTCTGAATTTCAAAGCTACAGAGTTGATCTGATTTTCCTGGTCAACTCTGCTACATTTCCTTACATTTTAGAATTTCTGTTTTTAGCAGGTCTATGACCAGCTTGGAACTTAAAAAGGTCGAAGGAAGGAAGGAGCTACCCATCTCTCCCAAGCCACTAAATTCCAACCCCAGCCTTGGGTAGGAACCATGAGATGAGAGAGTATGAAATGGGATAGTACCCAAGGGATGATTCAGCATTTCTACCAATGCACGAAAGACCACAACTCTCTGGACAGTGCCCCAACCAATCACTTACATTACTCACACTGGGCACCACCCGTTTCTCTTCTGGGAAATAAAGGATAGCTGTTGACACTGGAAGCAAAGCCAACATCAGGACCCACATGGCAGGTAGTTCCTGAGAAGCCCTGTTAATTCCCTCTATAATGGAGCCCGTGCCAATTCCTCTTCTCTTAGAGACCATGTAGAGAAGGGGATTGGAGGTAACTACTCTGAGCTGGATTATTGCAGTGGACAAAGACATTCTCTCTCATTAATCCTTCCTACTAAAGGAAAAGATAGGGAATATTTTGTGTAAAAAAAAAAAATTACTTCCCTGTAATTT
>JAQZBX010015899.1:0-37039 GCA_029593785.1 Cabassous unicinctus
CTCTCTCCCTCTCTCCCTCTCTCCCTCTCTCCCTCTCTCCCTCCTTTTTCTCACATGGCGGGATCAAAACGGTGGCTTCCTTTCTCTGTGTCTCTCTGTGTGTTCTCAGTTTATATATTAGACCCAGCAAGAGGGTAGAGACCCAACCTATGAGTCATGCTTCACTGACATAGTCCAATCAAAAGCCCTAAAGCAATCTAATGAAGTCTCTAATCAAAGTCCCCTTAACTGAATTCAGTGCACACAGGAATGGAGTAATTAAAGAACAGTTTTTCCTGGTATTCACAAGATTCACACTGTCACTCTGCCCAAGTTCATAGCCAGCACATCCTGGGTGAATAGCACCCAGCCCACCTTAGCTCAGCTCTCCCCATTCTTCCCCTTTCCTTCTCTCCCTGATCCCAAATAGAATCACAGTTTGAGAAACTCTGTAGTAACAGGGCTCCCTCCTGACACCCTAAATATTTCTGGGATGGTGGATTTATAGGGGACATTGATGAATCATTTCTCTTCCCCATCTCCCAAAAGCAGATCAGGTCATCACTGTCTTTCCCCTAGAGTGGAGCTTTTCCAACTTTAATGTGCGCATAAATTGCCTAGAGATGCTGTTAAAATTCGGATTCTGATATAGCAGGTCTGAATAGGGCCTGAGATCCTGCATTTCTAGCAAGCTCTCAGGTTGTGCCACTGGGCCACAATTTGAAGAGCAAGGGCCTCAGTTTTTATAGGCACCTCCTAATAGGTCTCCCTGGCTCCAGCCTGCCCCCTTTTTCTTCCACCAAAGTCCATTTCCACATGACAGATGGAGGGATATTTCTGTAGGAAAAGTCTGCTCACGTGCTTCCCCTGCTTTAAAATGCTTGGATAACTTTCCTATGCTGCTAGGGCTAAGCTCAAAATTCTTTATTGTTGCTAACAAGGTCCATCAGAGTCTGTCCCCTTCTTACACCATAATAACTTTGCATAGAAAGGATCATTCATTCATTTATTTGCTCATTCAGCGACTGCTTACTGCACACTTAACAGTTGTTTTAGGCACTGTGCAAAACCTAGGGAGTGAAGTGGAGAGCAAGACAGGTACCATACCTGCTCACCTGGAGGTTACAGGCTGGTAGGGGAGGCAGCAATAAATAAGTAACCAAAGAAATAAATATGTAATTTCAAATTTTGGTAAGTTCTACAAGGAAAATAAGAATGGTGCTGGCAGAGAGAATGGCGGAGAGAGGCCTGCTTTATTGGGGATATAAGGGAAGTACTCTCTGAGGAGCTGTCTTTTAACTGAGATGAAAGCTCAGAAGTTCCCAGAGTGGAGGGACAGAATGTTCCAGATGGCGAAAATAGCATGGACCAAGTTTCTAAGGCAAGATGATGTGTTTAAGGACTGTGAGGATGTCCGTGCATATGGAACGATGATGGGATAGGCATGTGAGAGGAGGGGGAGAAGGGAGTGTTACGGATTGACTTGAGCGCTCCAAATGGATATTTTGAACTCCTAATCCCCTGTACCTTTTGAACATAAACTTATTTGGAAATAGGGTCATTGCAGATGTGATTAGGCAAGTTAAAATGAGGCCATGCCACAGGATGGTGGGCCCTTAATCTAATGTGACTGGTGTCCTTATAAGAAGAGGAAATTTGGACAGACAGACACAGGGAGGACTCCGTGACAACTGAGGCAGGGAATGCACTGGGCTGTTGGCAAAGCACCAGAAGCCAGAAGAGGCAAGGCGGGATTCTCGCCTACAGGTGTCAGAGGAAGCATGGCCCTGCCCACTCCTTGCTTGTAGACTTCTGGCCTCCATAACTGTGAGGCAGTACATTTCTGTTGTTTTAAGCCACCCAGTCTGTGGTACTTTATTATGGCATCCTTAGGAAACTAAGACCAGGAGGATGTCAGGAATGCTCTGAGAAGTGACAATTGGCCAAAGGTGGAAGGTGAGAAGATCTTCAGGGAAATGTCAGGCTTATGGGCCCCTCAGTATTATAATTGCCTTCTTATCTATGTCTGTCTTAAGAATGTAGATCTAGAGGCAGAGACACACCCATCGCCCTCTTCACCAGGCATGAGGCATAGAGCACGGTGGGTTCTCAGTAACTATTATCGAGAGAGGAACCACCAAGGACCGCAGCTGAGATGGGATGGGGAGATTCCAGTGTGTATAGCCCATCTTGGATCTGAGTAAATGGGATGGAAAGAGCTCGGTGATTGAGAAAAATAAGGCTTCCCAAACCTGGGCCAAGTTGCTTAGCTAAACACCCAGCCTGGGGCTCTGCAGAAAGAGTCAGACTCCTTGAAATGATTCTCTCCGTGAGGACCCAGTTTGTGCTCTTCAAATTATTCCCTCCAGCTCTGGAGTCTGGTCCCCAGGCCCGAGATTGGAGATGAGCCATGAAATGTCAGTGAGTGGTTAGGGCTTGGTGAGCAGTGCATTGCATATCAGGCCCCAGCAAAAACATGCCCGCTCACCTCTGTCTCTCATTCACAGAAGAAGCTTAAAATGCCAGCTCCCTGTGACCCCCGAGCTACAAGGAGCAGTGGTAACCTGTTGGACGTGGCTCACAATGCTGTTAGTTGCCCAGGGACTGTCTCTGAAATGCTTGCTGGTCAAGGCCCCCGCAGCCTGGCTAGCAGCTTTGCTTGTTGTGTGTGGGAAGGTTGCCTGCTTACAGGGCTGGCAAAAAGCTCATTTAAGAGGCTGGATGAGGTCTTGGAAGATTCATTTGCAATGATTCCTGGTTCCTTGGAAGAGGAGTGATCTCCAGACACTTCCAGACACAGCCCGCAAAGGCCTTGTCCACAGCATCCTGGGAGCAGTTCCTTAAGTGCCCTGATTTCCTGCACCAGCCTGACTGAATCCCCGGTTTCCCAGACCCTGTGCAACTGTCATTTTCTTCCCATCAATTTTCTCTGAAGCAAAAGAAGAGACAAAGTTTTCTTATCAGAAATCGTAGTATTCTTCTCCCCATTTTACATGTGGGGTATACTGAGGCCCAGAGAGACCAAGGAACTTGAATAAGGTTTACAGTAGGACAGTGGCTGAGTTAGACACCCAGGGTCTCTTGCCTGGATGCCTGTGATCTACCTACTTGTATTTGAAGTTAAAACAAAGGGGAAGGGGTGGTGGGAGATGCAGCTTTATATTGAAATACAGTGTAGGTGTTGGGTTCTTGGCATGAGTCTCCTAGTCTTCTGTCTTGTGTGACCTTTTGGAAAGTTTGTGTTCTCTCTTTTTTAAAGAAATGAATCAAATGACACTCAATCAGAAGTTGTGTGTTGATTGTGCAAGACCTGTAAAGCAAAGGAAAATTCTAACCTCCTGTGGCACTCAACAAAGCTTACTTCCAAGGGGCATGTTTCAATCTGGTTGGGTTTACTATTCAGGTATTTCAGTTATTTCCCCCAAATACATGGTCACATATTTTTTGAGGTACAGGAGGAATTTTTAGTCTCCCAGACAAAGCTGTTAGGGTCCACCAGCAGATGCTCAATTAATAAGAGTACATGAGTGAATTAATGAACAAATGACTTCACATGCCCTAGAGCTATAGCCTTTTCTGGGTCCCTGAGATGAGGAAACAAAGTACAGATAAAACCATGATGGATATATAACAGGAGGTGATTTGATGTCATGAGTCAAACTCATTAAAAAACTCAGAGTTTTGACAAAAAAATATTGTAGCCCTAGTCCTGTCACCTTTAGGAAATCTCACACCCCATAATAAAAATCTCCGTATGCCAGGTGAATTGTTTACCCCTCCCCAGATGGGCTGGGGGCTGCAGGGAGCATTGGCAGGAGCAGCAGGAAGGAGGAGTCTGAGCCTCAGTTCCCTCTGGGTTCTGAGTGTTGGTCCTTGGGGTCCCATTAAATAAACTTTCCTTCTGCTCTTGGGCTCTTAGATCTGAGGGGATGTACTTAGGAGCCTTCCAGGGTCCTGGCACCTGGGACACCACTCAGAGCTCTGCGACTCCCCCAGGATCAAAGACACAGTGAACAAGAAAGTACAAAGTATTGACATGAAGGGATAGAGGATGTTGCATGGCAATAAATGATTATTCAGACTCTATAAAACATACCCCATAAAAGATAAGGAACAGACGGTCACCCTGGGAACTGACAAGTTGAAGACCAGAGTTGAAATTGTCAGAAGAGTCCCATAGAGAGCCTTCTCCCTGACCCTGCTGCCAGGTGATAAGGATCAGTCCAGTCATTGCTTAGTTGCCCATTGTGTTGCCTTCTTTTGGTCAGGAACGCTGAAGTAGTACCATCCAGAAATTCAGTAAATATTGTTGAGTTCTTACTCTGTACTGTTCATTGTGCTAGATACTAGGGCTATGGCAAAGGACAAAATAGACAAAGCCCCAGTTTTTGTGGAACTTACCAGGAAAGTAGACAAATTGAAAAGCAACCTCCTTTCATCAGATGAGGTATATAGATAAGGGACATTCACGATGCTGCAGGAGCACAGAGCCAGGCCACCGCGAGCATTTTAGAGGTGTAAGCAGTGTTTTTAGAGGACGTAATGGTTCACATGAGATCTTAAGCCTCAAAGGAGTCAACCAGAGTAAGGATGGGTAATGGGGCGGGCATTTTATTCCATCAGTGGAAAGAGAGAATTGAAGAGATGAAAGAAAGCATGGCACCCTGAAGGAACTGGTGACAATGTCAGTGTGCTGGGTCACGTGGGGTGGGCAGGGGGTAAGTGTAACTAGCTACAGAAATGAGGTTAGAAGAATAACCAGAGGTCACATCTTACAGGTTCTTGAAGACCATCTGAAGGAGGTTGGACTTGGCCCTAAGATTATCAGGCAGCTTATTAAAGATTTATATTTTTGAACTGAGTTACACTAGCTGTAGGATGGGGGGCAGGTCAGGGCAGGAATAGAGACAGCATGACTGAAGAGCGTACAGGACCCACCCAGGCACAGCATGATTGAGGACCAGATTTGTATAGTGGTTGCAGAAATGGATAGAAAACTATCTACAGAGGCATTTAGGAAGTCGTGGCTGGTCTTAGTGGCTGAATTTCAAATAGAAAGTCTTTTCTGCTCCACACTCAGCAGAAGGACTTCTTTACCATCCTCGTCTTGGCTGGACTTGCAAATCCTCCTGCCAACTTTTAATTTTGTCTGTAAGAAGAGGACAGCTGAGGCACTGTCTAGACTCTCTGGCCAGCCCAGGCTGCAGGTGAGCATTCTCAGGTTTTCTCTTTCTGGGTGGGATAGCCGTTTTGGAAAACATGAGGCAATCTAGGGTGCTGGAGTCCCTGAATCTCAGGGGAGGAAGTCCCCCCCAGCTCCAGATCCTGGCTCGGCTCTGGCGGGTATGTCATTGCCAGGCCGCCTTCGACAGTACTTTGTTGAGTTCTCTCAAGCTGCACACACCTGATCAAAGCTCAGATGTTAGAGCTACACCCGCTCATTTTCCAACCATAATCTGGGGGGCTCAGCCTGACCTCCAACAAGAGGGATCTCCGAATGCAGTTGGGAGCCCCTGATAGCCAGCTGTGTTCTCTGGCATCAGCCTGGCTGTTGGTAATTGGAAAACAAGCAGGCAAACGCCCGTCTGCTCTCACACACCACCCCCCCCCCAACGTTTACTTCCGTAATCGCTGTTAAACAATTAGCAAATGGCTCATTTATGTCTGGAAGCAGAAGAGAGATGCAGAGTTAAGAACCGCTGTGGAGGAAAGCGTTTCTCTTCTGTTCTGAGTGTGCACACGTGAGGGAGGGGTAGAGAGCTTGCTTTACAGGGTTGACATTTCTTTCAGCATATTGTCGCTCCAGATTATATTATTTTCAGAGTCATCTTAATAGTTTCTAACAATTGCTACCAAGTAAAGGTCATGTTTGAAGTTCTTGGCAAATGGAGTCTCTGTTGGCCAGTATTTCCCAAGAACAGGCTGTTCTGAGGGGTAAAGCAAATCGAGAGTGTGGATACTAGGACTTCTCTGGATGGTTTCAAGCTCAGTGTGTCATCTCAATCTCCCCCAGACTTTTAGGATCCTATGACAGTGACAGGAGTGGAGGGTTTTATGTGTGGCTGCTTTACTTTGCTCTTAGGCAGAGTGGAGGCTGTCAGTGTTTCCAGGCATAGTTCTGGATAGCCCTGCCTTCACCCAACCTGGGGGGTGAGAATTTTCTTCACGTGCAATGGCTCATTGGTAAGGGACTTGCTTCTGACTAAGCAGAAAATAAAATTATTGGAAACTGAAGGTGGGATGCTGGTATTAGCACATTTTGTGCATCAGCAGGCTAGAGCACAACAGCAGACCACAAAATGAGAGTGGCGGCGGCAATTAAGCCAGCCATTGGATGCTCCCATCTGCACAGTGCTGTGGGGAGACAAGAGGTAAAACTCCCCACTCCCACGTGGTCTCAGGCACTAGAGAAGGAAAGAGTCCTATACAGATAGGCCACAGTGGACACCAGTGGTCTGATGAGGGGATCCGACACTGCATTGCATTATTTGGGTTTTTTTGTTGTTGTTTAGAAAAATCAGTGAGAGAGGTTTTATGACTTCGGAGAAATACTCCATGGCATCTAACCAACTATATGCAATTTTGCTTTGTAAATTAAATGCTCTGAGGTTAGGGGGAAATCCCCCCACTATGGATGCCCCAAACTTTGTCTTTCCTTTCAGGTCTTGTTCATATTCAACCTCTTTTCCACAGCCCAGGGTAAGCAGATGTCATTTGATAATGAGGGCCTAGTATATGTGGTATGAAACCCTCAACTATTAGTTTAAATAGGGCTCTTGCCCTGATTTTGTTACTACCAGGCATATTACCTTGGACCATGATTTAGCCTCCCAGAGCCCAAGTTTTCAGTCCCTTTTCTCCTTCACGGGTTGTTGGAAGGAACAAGTGTGAATAATTAGAAATATTAATTGTGTATTAGGATATAGGTTCTGGCTGCAACAAAACCCCAAAAGAAACAGATGGGATCAAAGTGCATTTATCTCTGTGTAAATATTCCAAAGTAAAGCAGCCCAAAGCTGATACTAGTGGCTCTATACTGTCAAGGACCCAGGATCCTTTTAGCTTGTTGTCCTGTCATTCTCAAAAATTGGAGTTGTTGAACTTCTACTCTGGGTCCAAGATGCTGCTGTGTCCCAGCCAGCAGGAAGGAGGAAAGGAAAGGGGGCATAATCCAGAAGCCACATGTGACACTTCTGCCCACATCCTATTGGGCAGAAGTTAATCACAAGGCTACACCAAACTGCAAAGTGGGCTGGGGAATGTAGTTTTAATTCCTGGCAGCTATGTGCCCAGCTAAAATTTGAAAGTACTGTAATTAAAGGAAGGACAAAGTAGATACTGGACTTGGCTAGCTGTCTCTGCCACAGTAACATCTTAAATGACAATCACAACAGTACTTAATTATTGATTAAGCACTATGGCATCGTGCTAAGTGCCTTTTCCTGTATTATTTCATTTAGTTCTCACAACTAACCAATGAGGTCCCAAATTAAAGATTAAAGAGAAAACTGAGGGCTTCTCCACAGTCAATAGCTAGAAAGTAGCAGATCAGATATTTGAGCTCTGAGTTTGACTCTAGAATTAATCTTTACTTCCATGAGTGCAAAGGCATCTGAAAAGCCATGTAAAATACCAGCTGTATCACAGGATGCTTTTGATTTTAAGTGACAGAAATGTAACTCAAACTTAGCTTAAACCAAAAGAGAGAATTGTTTGGCATACAAGGCTAGAAAGCATACTGGGGTGGCAGACCTCAGGGATGGAAGGCGGAAGTGAGCATTGATGACACTCCATTTCCTTTTGCTTCTCATCTTCACTTGTCTCTGGCTTCATTCTGCACATAGGCTTTCTCCCCCCAGCAGGGAACATGGATTATGACAGCTCAGGATTCACTTGTTCCCAGCCTAGAAACTCCAGAGGAAAGGGGAACAAATACCCTCCTTTTACCAGTGTCTGTGTTTCAGTCCCAGGGAAGGATTCTAATTGGCTCTTCTTGAACTGCATGTCCACCCTTTAGCCAGACACTGTCCTGACTGATGTGATTCTGCAATTGACCTACACGGGCCACATGACCCTCCCCACTCCCACCCTTCAATGTGATCAGGGTAAGATTTTTTTTAGTGGAAGAGGTGGCTGGACAACCATGCAGGCTAGATGAGCAAAATTTTAAAAAATCATATACCATGAAATCATCTTTTTAAATAGAAACATTACCCTCAGCTAAGTGGCATTCATTTGAGTCAATAAGAATGTACTGGGAAGTGGATGTGGCTCAATCTATTGGGCTCCCATCTACCATATAGGGGATAAATTAAAAATAAATAAATCTTTTTAAAAAAAGATTGTACTCTAAGGCATGCTGTGCTTCCAGGAATGGCAGGCATAGAGAGGCATATTAGACAAGGGGCATATAAAAACATGTCTTTATACCTGACATGTTAGTTATCTAGTTAAAGAGAACGTTCATCTAAAATAAAGGAGATCTAGTGTCATTTGAATTCAGAATTCTTTTAAACTGTTTGGCCTAATGCTTTAATACTTCCTCCCAATCATGGGACACATCTGTCTTCAGTTCTCCTGAGCATTTATTTTTTCTTAGAACATCCCGGGTAACACATTCCTTGCCTCTCAAGGATAAACTTTCAGGCAAAATGGTTGTTGTGACATTTTTAAAAAGCACAGATGTTCAGACACCGTCCATGGTGACAGTGCATCCACAGAATTTATATAGACTGCTTCAACATGCAGATTAGTCATGAAGTTAGAGCAGAAGGAAGCAATTCAACTAATTATTTTACCACCTATTTCTATGTTCCATATGCAAACATGCATTTAGCCAAGATTTGAAGAATAGGTTTTCATTTCTTCTTTTTAAATGTCCTGAGCAGAATGCCTTGTAATTAGTTAGTGCTTTTGTTAAAATCACATCAGGAAGAATAACCTCCTTGTTGTTCAGTTCTGTTGAATGCACAATTAAGCCATTTGATAAAGCAATTACCTGAACATAAGGATGCTGGTCCTCACCTCATCAAGAGATGAAATTGGGGATTAGGTAAAATTGCAAAGCACGTGAGATCTCTGCCTACCAATCCTTTAAAAGACAGAAAGGTCCCTGGCCAGAATGAATATGCACATTGTTTTAAATCTAATTAAATCATTACAAACAACTTTAATTAAGTTCATGATCATGTCGCTTTTGTTTTTCTCTAAAAGAAACAAACAATATTCCCTGTTGACATACTGCTGAAATGAGTACAGTTAGACTTCTTCATAACATTTTCCAAGAAAACATTTCTTCAGCACCAAATATGGGTAATGCTCAGAGAAGCTGGTCTCATTTTCTCAGCATGGGGCTAGGACTTGCATGTGAGGGAATATAGTTGGGTTAGAAGTTACCATGAATCGCCACCATCACTGCATATTGAGGGAGACGACTTTAAGGATACTCTGGCTTTCACTCAAGCAAGGATTCCTATCCCTCTTTCCAAAACAAGTAGAACATTTTGGAATCTTTATAATCCATGCACGGAAAGAAATGCCTCGTTTTATGGGTAAGGGTGGCTTTCCTGAGCTGCTAGGCTCTGTCCAGTAAGGTGCTCAGAACAGCAGACCTCCAGATACGGGAAGACCCAGTGTCTGAAAGAGCAACTTTTCCCAAGGTCTCATTCAAAGGCACTGAGGACTGCTTTCAAAGCCAAACTTCCCCGAAAGGCAGGCTCTGTGATGGTAGCCAGGTAAGAGACCAGGGTGCCACAGGGACCCAGGGACCCTGACCGGATTGATCAGGTAGAGCTTATTTTATAAGAGTTAATTTGCTTTCTCCTCTCCTGGGAGAGAAACTGAAAGATGATATTGAGGATTACTACAGGTGGGATGTCCCAAAAATGGTTCTGGGCAAGATCTGCTATAACTCTCGTTTTGTCTTCTACCATGTCCTGATGAAAGCTCTCTTGACTAGCCGACTGGCACCTCTTTGTAGCAAACCAACACGCAACCCTATTCCATTGCACCAAACAAGGAACAGATGTGGACTACATAGGAGGCATCATTCCTGTCTTAGTTTCCAAGACGCTAAAACAAATCCTGTATGATGGGTTGGCTTAACAACAATAATTTGTTGGCTCATGGTTCAGAGTCTAGAAAGCTTGCTTCCTCCCAGGGTAGGTATCTTCTGGCTGACTGGTACTATTTGGGGTTCCTTGGCTCTTCCTTCTGATGGCAATGCACATGGCAGCACCTTCTCCTCTCTCTTCCAGCTTCTGTTGACTTCCAGCTTCTGGCTGCTCCCTGTGGCTTCTCCTTCTGTGTCCAATTTCCTTTGCTTGTAAGGACTTCTGCCATATTGGACTAAGGCCCTCCCTCCTTCAGGGTGGGCACACCTTAACAGATAACATCTTCAAACCCTATTTACAAGTGGGTTCACACCCACAGGACCAGGGCTTGGGACCTGAATGTGCCTTTGGCAGGGGGGGGCATGACTCAATCCCCAACAATTCTTTTTCAGTTTGATGCTCTAGGATGGCATAGAATGGACTGAGTCTCCCTTACCCATAACCATCCCTACCAAAAAGGGAATAATCCTATTCCTAGGATTTCTACTTTAACCCTCATCCTAAGCACCATCTCCTCAGTGAAGTCCCCTTGATCCCTTCATGCTAAATTCAGGCATTGCTTTCCTCTGAACTCCCACAGCACCAGCTATTACCTCTGCTGGAGCATTTACTCCGTGGCTTTGGAATTGTTTGTATATGTGTGTTTCTACAGCAATATGGAAGTAGATATCCTGAAAATTGTATGATACAAAATTCCTAGAGATTTAATAAACATCCTTTTAATAGGTGAGCTAGTAAGAAGGAAGGGAAATATCTGGTTGGGGGCAGGGGTAGTGGGGGATAAAAGGAGCAGAAAACCAGAGTGGGTACTGACTGCTTCCCTGCGGGTGGGGCAGGCCAGGTAACCAAGAGGCTCTGTTATAACAGCTCTGTAAGGATTGGGCACAATGCCTTCAGTCCTTACCAGTAGGGAGCTGGAGCTAAGGTGCCCCCTCCCCACATACACACAAACCCAAGACCCTCGGAGTATTCACTCAGAGTTAAAGGGCTTGCTTTAAAAAAATTTCACCTGCTGGCAAATTGGCAAGACAGCAACATTCAGCACTCTCAGCGTTGGATCTGGTGAGAGAGAGAAATAGTTGCCTATGAAATTTTCTAACAACGAGCCTGCACTCAGATAGGACAAGGGTGAAATACAACTTATTTAAAGATCTATAGAGGCACAGATACAATTCTGTGGCATACTCTGCAAATTTTAGCCTGAGAACAGGATTCACATTTATAGCGTTAGTATGGTTTAGGAAATCTGAAACTGAGAAATTGACTTAAAGAGGTCTTAGAGGGTACCTTCCAGGGTGCCTAGAAGAAGCAAATGCACATTCTCTCTGGAGGGCTGAATGCTCAACTCAAGCTTCATAGGATTCTCTCAAAACCCTGCCAAACATGACTTATAATTCTCTAAAGCATAGAAGGAAATGGGTCACCACAAGCAGGTGGCAGCATAAACAATAAACAGCAGAATTATGCCCCGAAGAACTTGGGAGATGGAGTTTTCAGGGACAGATTATAAAATAATTTCAAATGTTCAAATTAAAAAAGGGAATTTAAAATTTAAGCAATGCATTACACACAACCAAAAATACCAGATTAATTTGAAAATTCTAGAATTGAAAAATATAACCATTAAAAGAACATTTTAATGAAGAAAACATTCATGTAAGCTCCTTCATCATGGGAAAGAAACAAGGACTCCAGCTCCTTATTCTAAATTTGGCAATTAAAAGGAAGTACTTAAACATGTAGCCATTCTTTCTGTACAAGTCATGGAATTCAGTATGGGAGAATTCTTTATAGAAAGATTATGTTGAAAAAACATGGAAGGAAGATAGACTAAGAAAATCACCGTTTTCAGTTCTTCATGATATAATTGATGTAGGCAATAATCAATGCTGGATGAAATCATTAGACAAAAGGTTGATGTAGAACTTCAGGCGGTTGCCACCTGAGCCCACTTATGAATCTTAGGATCACTTAAGTGGGCAGCTGGCATTGTTTGTCCTCTGATGCCCAGCAGCAGGCAAAGCTCAGCAACATGTGTGCTTCATCGGTACGTGAAGTATTCTTGCCAAAAGGAGTTGATCCTAAATCTAAACAAGCCTATAGCACTAGCTTCCATTAACAGGGGGTTCAGAGGCAGAACAGTGCATTAAATGAGGCCACACAGAAGTAAAGGGACAAATCCAGAATGTGAGGTATTTGGGGGCCATAAAGTGGACCCTGTTTCTGCATGGAAAAAGGTGGGGTGAACATGTGCCACATGAAAGACGCCTGAGACATAGCTACTAAGTGTTGTTGGTTAGTTGGACCTGAATTGAAACAAACCAACCAAATAAAAATGTTTTTGAGACAAGGAAAATTGATTATGGACTGGGAATTAGATGTGATAAGTGCATTGTCGGTAGGTGAGGAAAACACACATTTTTTAGAGATGTGTTATGAAAAATATAGGGGATTTGCTTTAAAATAATTTAGCAAAAAAATCCAAAAGGGTGAGATAAAGCAAATGTGGCAAAATCTTGGAAATTGTTGAGCTGAGATCATGGTGTAAATTCTAATAAATATTAAAATTAAATAAAAAAGTAAGCTCCTTGAGGGTAGAAACTATTTCCTGTTAATCCTATAACCACATTACTGAGTACATAAAATAAAATATTAATAGAAAGGAGGGAGGGAAGAATATATATCTGTAGGAAATCTATATTTAGGTAAAAGAAAAAGTGATATATTTGTAAAAGTATAAAAATATATAGATTATATACCTTAATGTAAAACCTAAAACCATAAAACTTATTGGAAAAAAAAACCAAAACAATATAGGAGAAAATCTTTGTGACCTTAGGTTAGGCAAATATTTTTTAGATAAGAAGCCAAAAGCATGATTTGTAAAATAATTAATTGATACTTTTTTCAGTTTTGCTCTTTTGTTTTTTTTTTCCATTTTCTTTTTCTTTTTTTCCACTTTTTTTATTTTTTAAAAGATACTTTGATTACCTAAATGTTAGAGAATTTATAGGTGATTCCCATATGCCCCGCTCCCTACGCCTCCCACACTGTCCCCCATTACCAACATCCTTCATTAGTGTGGTATGTTTGTTACAATTGATGAACACACATTGGAGTATTGCCACTAAGTGTGGATTCTAGTTTACATTATAGTTTAAACTCTCTCCCACACATTTTTGTAAGTTATGATAAGATATATAATGGCCCGTATCCATCACTGCAAAGTCGTTCAGGACAATTCCAATGTCCTGAAAATGCCCCCATATTATACCTATTTTTTTTTTTTAAAGAAACTTGGGTTACATAAATATTACATAAAAAATATAGGGGAACAACAACAAAAATAAATATATAGGGGATTCCCATAAGCCCCACTCCCCACAACTCCCACATTAACAGCATCCTTCATTAGTTTGGTACATTCATTGCATAGATGAACACATTTTGGAGCATTGCCACTAAGCATGGATTAAAGTTTGCCTTGTAGTTTACACTCTCTCCCACCCAATTCTGTATGTTATGGCAAGATATATAATGGCCTGTATCTGTCATTGCAATGTCATTCAGGACGATTCCCAAGTCCCGAAAATGCCCCTGTGTTACACCTCTTATTCCCTCTCACTGCCCTCAGAACCCCCAGTGGCCTCTGCTTCCACACCAATGATATAATTTCTTCCATTGCTAGAATCACAATAAGTCTATACTACAACACCAGTAAGTCTACTTTAGTCCACAGTTCATTCCCCAATCCTGAGGATTTTGGGGTGGTGATGTCCACTCCACCTCTAATTGAGAGGGGGCAGTTTTGCTCTTTGAAAGGCACTGTTTAGAGAATGAAAAAAGAAGTCACAGCCAAGGAGAAAATATTTGCAAATCATATATCTGATAAAGGACTTGTGTCCAAAATATATAAGGAATTCTCTAAACTCAATAGTAAGTAAACAAGCAATCCGATAAAAAAAAAAAAAAAGGCAAATATTTGAACAGAGACTTCACTGAAGAAGATATATGGATGATAAATAGGCTTAAAAATAATGTTCACCATCACTTGTCATTGGGGAAATGCTAATTAAAACCACAATGAGAGCCTACTACACACTTATTAGAATTACCAAAAAAATAATCTTACACATTGTTGACAAAGATGTGGAAGAACTAGAACTTTCACACACTGCTGGTGGGAATGTAAAGCAGTCTAACCACTATGGAAAAACAATTTGGAAATGTTTTTAAAAACGACCATAATAGTGAAAGTACAGGTGTGCGGAAAGACTTGCACACAATTTAAATAGCAACTTTATTTTTAATGACCCCAAACTGGAAACTACCCAAATGTCCATCAGCAAGTGATGAATAAACAAACGTGGTATATCTATACAATAGGTTACTACTCAGAAATTAAAAGGGGTGATCATTGATATGTGTAGTATGTGAATATTACAATAATTATGCTGACTTAAGCCAGACAAAAAGTGGTTCATATTGTTCGAGTTTATTGATATAAAACTTTTGAAAATGCAAACTAATCTAGAGTGACAGATGGTTGGTTGTCTGAGACGGTGGGAATGAGGGATGGAGAGAAGTAGAAGAGAAGGATTGCAAGGAGCATGAGGAAACTAGGGGATGATGGATATGTTAATTACTTTGATTATGGTGATGACTTCGCAAACTTATATGTACATATAAATTTACACTTATAAAGATTTATATATTTATAAATACACATATGTAAAGATAGTCATTTATCAAAACTCCTCAAATTGCACACTTTAAGTAGGTGAAGTTTCTTATTTGTCAATTATAACTCACTAAAACTGTTTTAAAAGTTTCAAAAAAGTAGATGAACCTGTAGCCTGTGTCCAGGGATTAGCACATTCTTCCAGTTACCCACATTTGCTTTCATGTTTCTCTTTTGATGCTGGTATCCTCCATCGTTTAGAAAGGTCCCACTTTGTTCTCATATCTAGACTGAGTAATAGCAGGAAAGAGTTGACGCTTTCTAAATATTTCTCCACTGAAAAATTGAAAGATGCAAAATGATGCAGAGTTACCCTGAGCTTGCCTGAGCACGCACTCTGTTTTCTTCTTTCCTGGAGAATTCTCAGAATACGCTTAAAGTGTATTCTTGATTTTAGCATCCCTTTGGGTACAGAGGTCAGTTTTCATTTGTTGGCATGGCCCTTCTGCCCCCTCTAAGGAGACTATGTTTGGGGTGCTGGGCAGCAGCCAGAAGGGCCAAGCGGAGAGGACTGGGATTGCAGAGAGCAGGTCTCCTGGGGTGGCCCATGGAGCCTGTGAATCCCTTAGTCTTTGAGTGAAAGCCTGCTTGGGTGGGAGGTACAGTTAAGGTTTCCTGTGTGGAAAGAAGAAACTACAAAAAGTATATAAATCCTGAGAGATAAGAGTCTGTGGTCAGTGCAGATGAAACAAGGAAGATGGTGCCTCTGAGGAGCAAGGAGTTGGGAGCTGCTGCTCTTTTAACTAAACAGGTTTTCAGAGTCCATTCACTGATTCCCAACTCAGACCTCCAGAGTCCCAAAGTTGGAAGAGGCCACAGGCTTTTCTGGTGCCTTGCTTTGGGACCCTCCTCCATGGTGTCCCTTCCAGAGTAACCAGACACACCCACCATGCCCACCACGTGCCAGCATGGTGGACATTCAAGCTGTTGGTGTGAAATGCTTCCCAGATTTATTTTCACTTGTTTGACCAACACGTAGTGAGCATGAGGGCACAGCAGGTACTCATTCCAGGTGTGGCTGTGCTCCTATTAGTGAAATCAGGCTGACCTTGAGTCCCAAAGCTCTTACATAGACTGTGAGATGGTAGTGGGAGATGGATAAAATCCCACGCAGCGTTACAAGTGGGGATGCCCCTTGCGCACTCACTGGTCTGCCTGCCTACCCTGATATCCCCCTTTCCCCTCTCCACTATGCACTCATTCATCGCATGCTTGTGATAAATTGACTTAAATAGCCCTTCTGATGCACTTGGCACACGAACAGGATGCTGACAGTTGGGCTGAGCAGGTTGTACTTTCTAGAGCTTGTGAATAGGTGTTTGGGCTTTGCTGGGATTTCCAAGCCCTGGTTCACACGTCTCTGAGACCGGACCTTGTTGGAGTAATAAGAGATCAGCAGCTTTGGTTGCTGGGCTGATCAGTGTTGTAGCAGAGGACATGGACAGAAATGTGACCCCACCCAAATGTTCTCAGTGTGCCAGGGGAGCAGACAACTGGGCTCCAGGCTGCTCTTGCCTCTGAAGCCACTCACCCTAAGGAATTAAGCAAAGGCAGCACCTCCATTCACAGGGCCAGAGACAGAGTCTGCTCCAGAAGCCCTCTCCAGGGGCCGTCACCCCTCCTGACCTGGGCATCATACCCCATCCCCCCATGTTTGTCCTGTAGACTAGTTAGGGGTCACCCACATGGATACCAGTGCCCATGGACCACAGTGAGTGCTTCCCCATGCCACGTGCTATGCTGAGCACATGACATGATCTTAATTCTCACACCAATGCCATGAGATGGGCACTGGGATTAAGCCCCTTCTTCAGATAATGAAGAAAGAGAGACTCATATTAACACTCCTGCAGTCCCTCAGCTCACAGGTGGAGCAGCCAGGCTTTCTCACAGAACTCCCCAACTCCCACAGTCGAGGTACTCAGGCACTCCCCACGCTGCTGTAGTCAGTATAATAGAGCTACCCCAAATCAGACTAATCTGGGATGGATTGAGTTGGCAAGAAAACTGGATTTTAAATAGCTCCTTTTTTTTTTTTTTAATTTTCAAGAAATAGTAGGGCTGCACACTGAGGGTCTATTAATCCTGGCTTGGCAAATAAGTACAAATAAAGGCTTGGGCTGCTTCCTCCTTTCTTTGATACAACTCTGCTGCTCTGATGGTTTGTTTCCAAGCATCAAAGGCAGCCTCTTCCCTGAGCAGTTGAAATGTTCCTCTTGCAGTTGAGTCTGCATGAATTCCCTCACTGAGTGGACTGTTCCTTTCCCAAGCTGGCAGTCGGATGTCAAGTCTAGCCCAGGATGGTGTCTCCCAAAGTCCTGACCAGGGTCTCTGGGTGTTGGTGGAGGGCTCAGCCTCTAGATGACAGCCGACCCTGTTGACACTGCCTCTGTGTGGTAGCATCTCCAGATACCTTACTCAGAAGAGGTCATTGTAGAAACCTGTTTGTTATTTTTTTTTCCTTGGGCAGTGGCCATTGTTTTATTACAGCTGTTGGAAAGAGTGGAGTGCCCAGCCATGGAAAATAAGCGTAGCATATTACTGAGCAATTTCAGGCGCCACTGCAAACAATCAGAGGCTAAGGATGGGGCAGGCCTATGTGGCACCCCTCAGAGCGGTGCCACCCCATTATTATATCAGGTAAGCAAAGTGCTTCTGTCACAAGCACTGGGTTGTTGGCAGCCTCCCCGAGCCTAGTCTCCTCAGTGACACCACCCCCTCAGCGAGGGTGGCCCCTTTCCCTCCTACCCACCCACCTACCTGGATTCTTGTGTGCTGTTGGAAATTGGTGCTGCCACTGCTGGGAGGGAGGGAGGGTTCCTGAGGTTACTTGGTTTTCACAGCTCACAGGTTTTCTTGATTGCATGTTTTGTAGATCCACATTTTTATCCCTGTAGCTGTCATTTTTCTTGACCTGCTGTTTCAGTCAGTCAAAAGAATATTACGGTATTGCTTTGGAATTTCTTAGGCTTTTTTCCTTCATAGAGTTTCCATCAACCTAAGGATAATAATAGCTAATGATAAGAATGAGAACTGCAGCTGACACGACTGAACTCCTTGCCAGCAGGGCCTGGCTTTCGCGAGAGTAGTGCTGGCCTCCCCAGATATGCAGAGCCCACACTGTGCCAGGGACTGCCCCAGGGGTTTGCTGCTCACCATCGTATCTGGCCCTCCCAACAACCCTGAGACTCAACATTCTGATCTCATTTTACAGATGAAGAAACTGACGCTCAAAAAAGGTGGTTCATTGCCTAAGATCGTGCAGCTGTAAGTGACTGCTGAATCTGAACCCAGATGTGTCTGAACACAAACTGATCAGTCTTTTCTCTATACGTGAGTGTGGAGAGCATTAAACTTTCTTGGAAGTAATAGCCATGAGGGATAATAGTATGGGGCTTTGAATGGCCCACTAGCACTGTGGACTCATGTCTGAGTGGCACCTCACACTGTGTGGCCACAACAGAGCACCTGATTCTCCTCGCCCCTGGTGCCTCCCCCAATCTGCTAATGACTCTACTCTCTGCCAGGTGATTCATGCCCAAAACCCTAGAGCCATCGTTGATCCTTCACTCTCTCTCATCACCTTTAGTCAATCCACCAGCAAGCTGTCTTAGTTTGCCAGGCTGCTGTGATGAATACCACACAGTAGCTTGGCTTAAACCAGAACTTATTGGCTCATGGTTTTGGAGACCAGAAGTCCCAAATCAAGGCATCAGCAAGGCCATGTTGTTTTTTCCCTAAAGTCTGTAGCGTTCTCGTGCTGGCTTACACAATCCTTGGGGTTCCTTGGTTTGCATCTCTGCCTCCCGTCACATGGTGATCTCTTTCTCTCTCTCTCTTTAAGTCTGCTTTTCCCATTTCCACACACTGCTAGCTTCTGGGTCCTCTGACTGCATCCAAATTCCTCCCTTAATATGACCTCCAGGGGAGCGGATGTGGCTCAAGTGGTTGAGTGCTGCCTTCCCACATGGGAGGTCCTGGTGCCTCCTGAAAACAAGCAAACAAAAAACAAACAAAAAAGACCTCAAGTCATAAAGATTAAGACCTGCCCCCCTTCAGTTTGATTACACCTAAATAGGACCTTACAAGATTCTTTTCAGAAATGAGTCCATGCCTTAATGGATAATATATCTTCACAGGGTCCTGTTTACAAATGTGTTCACATCCACAGGAATGTGGTTAAGATTGAGAGCACGTCTTTTGCATAATTCAGGCTTGCCATCTTTACCTTTACACTATTTCCTCATTTCATCCACCATCACCATTACTACACCTACAACACTGGTGCAATTCCCCATCTTCCAGCACTGGAACTATTGCGTTGCCTCCTCACTTGTCTCTCTGCTTCTGTTATTGCTTCCTTGTAGTACATTCTCAAAGAGCGGCTAAGTGAGCAATTGAAACTCTCCAGTCATTTCCCATAACTTGTAGAGTAAAATCTAAATTCCTTACCCTGTCCTACCAAGTCCTCCATGATCTGGCCTCTGTCAGCATCTTCATTGCCATTTCTTTGAGAACTTTCAAGAGTTCTCTCACTGTGCCAGAGTGGCTGCTGAGTGGCACATCGGGCCTCCTTCAGCTCAGAATTTCTTGGGGACTGGGGGAAAAACTTGACCTTCAGCCCACTGATGAGGATGACAGTCTCTTCTGATTGTCCTTCTGGGGTCCCATGGGGACAGGAAGAACACAGAATCATGGTGCTAAATACAGAGAAGCATTGACTGCTCAAACACAGACCTGTGCAAACACACACACCTGAAAGAGCAGGAGAAACATAGCGGAGGGAGCAGCACGCTTTCTCTCATCCCTCTGGTCACCTGTTCTTCCATTCAGCAGGAATGAACTGGGTGCTTGTTCTTTCCTAGGGCCTGAGCACTGGAGAAGTAAAATGTATTACACAAAGTCCTGCCCTCACACAATTTCCAGTCTAGCAGGGAGATGGGAAAACACACATGATAAATGCCTGGTAAAGCCAGATGTGTGCAGAGCAGTGTGTGGTCACATAGGAGGATATCTAACCTCACCTGGGCAGTCATGGAAGGCTTCCAGAGGAGGTGGTGACTGAACTGCCCAAAAGAAATATGAAGGGTGTTCTGGCAGAGGTAGAGAGCCCTGCTCCTCCCTCCCCTTCATATGTCCAGACCAAACTCCTCATCCTTCAGATCTCAGCCCTTATATTACTTCCTCAGGAACTCCGTCCCTCATGCTCCCAACCATGCATCCCAACTACACCACATACCTTTTATTCTTGGCATACACCACAATTATAGTTTAATTTTGTATTTGTAAGGTTATTGAATTGATATCTCTCACCCCAGTAGACTGGGAGCATCTTGAAATAGGAATCATGTTTACGTTTTGCTCACCATTCTCTCTCCAGCATCTCACACCATCTCTGGCACTTAGAGATGACTAAATAGACACTTATATACGGGAAGGTGGGTGGGTGGGGAGAGAGGAGAGATGAAACTGGAGAGGTGAGCAGGGGCCAGATCATTAAGGGCTTGAAACAACCCAATGAGGGACTTGCCAGGAAAATAACAGAAATGTGAGTTTATTGTGTTTATAAGGAACCGATATGATTAAGTACTTTGGGAATTCTTTTTGTCTTAGTGGCTGGAAAAGCTTTGTGAGTAAAATATAATAGAGAGTCTACAAGGACAAATGAGCTTCCACATGCAAGGCACTTTCAGTCCTGGAGAAAGAGGCGAATACAATTGAGCTCACTATCCAGTGTGCCTGTACCTTAGGGGCAGGCTTTCTGGCCAGCCCGGGCAAAGCAGAGATGAACAATTCAGGGCCCTGCCGGGGGAGGCCTCTTTGGAGGGGAGGACCCATCTGTGCTGATCCTCCAACAGACCGACAATGAGGAATCCTGAACCGCTGAGGCAGAGGGAGGCTCAGGGAACCCGAAGGCAAAGGGGAGTGAAAAATCAAATTAAATGTGGCTGTCAAAAAGCTGTTATTTTTATTTGTCGCTACCCAGAAACCAAGGCATAAATGTAAAGGCTGCCGGTAGGCACAGCTCTTGATAGAGAGGAGCACAAGCCTTCTCCAAGTGGAGCCCAGGGCACTCGGCCGCCCAGCGCTGATGTTTACGTGAAGGAAATGTGTCTCCGCTTTGCTGTAGTGAGGGATTTGTTTTTTCATTTTAGTATTGCCCTTGGGAGCGTCTTCTCATCCTGGCATGACACGGTTTTGCTGGAGACTTTATTTCTGTATTTCCCAGAACCTACTAGCAGCTATTAGGTGCTCAATAAATGTTGGTGGAAGGAAGGAATGGAGTAGAGCAGAGACAGAATTTGGGAATTTGGGAGGAAATGGCCCATAGGCTGCCAAGTTTGAATGTAGAGCCCTCAAACCCATAAGGAATTGTCTGATTTGTTAAATGTGGTACCCCATTGTCCCCTGTTTAGCCCACTCCACCTTGCCTTTCTCTTTGTGTCCCTTCTACTCCTCGTTGCCAGGGAACTCAGAGGGGTAGAAAGGGAACCTGTGGCCCAAATTTTATTGCTCTTAGGCTACCTTTTCCCCTGGATCTTGGCTCAGTTCCATGGCTGGATTTGTATGTAAGGAGGTGGGTATGGGAGGGGGGATTTAGACTGGAATTTAAAACTGAGCCAGGAAGTACTATAAGAAAGAGAAACCACTTCATGACTGCATGTGTCTGAGAGTCTCAGGAGACTCAAATTGCACCTTGTCAAAGCCCATTGCTTAAAAGCTCAGGGTAACAAAGGAATTTTCCTTTTAAGAAATCTGACTATTCTATTTGTGCCTTGATTCATTTCCTCTCCCAGATGGAGGACTATAGAGCATTTGAAAGGTGTTTCATACTTTCAAGATGAAACTCTACTTAGTAACCCAACTTGATTGATTCTGCCCTTCATTAACTTCAGCAACAAAAGCTCTTGCTAATGTTTTGAGTCCAGGGCTTGGCTCTGCTGTGGGGAATGTGGGGATGGGCTGGACCCAGCACCTGCCCTCTAGGGGTTGGCAGTCTTAACTACCACTCATCCTATGCTGGCTGGACAGTGAGCACCGCTTCAGTGGAAGTTCAAATGTCCCCCAAGCTGCCTAGACTTCTGTGCCCAGTGTCTCCCATCTCTAGAGGCAGGAATGTGGCTATGGCTGGAGGCAGAGGAAAGTGCAACTGCTTTTGGAGCTCAGTGAGTGCAATTCTCTCTTGCAGACCAAGAAAGAGAAAAGTGCTCTGAGGTAGAGAGCAGGGCTTCTCCTTCCATGTTGTCAAGACTCATAGAAGCGTTTGCTGGCTAATTGCTTTTCCACGAGAAGTTTAGAAATTACATAGCGGTTTTGTTCACAATGGAGTAACTTAAAATTGCCATTTTACAAACAGTTATTTGTATTTGAGGCAGGCTCAGCTCTTTTTCATTGAAATAAAACCTGAAAACCAGCAGCTTGTGTTGCGTGGGATTTACACATTTTGTTAGAGAAAACATTGCTTCCATATCTGTTCTAAATGATGGACCATCTCCAAGTTGGGATCCCAATCAAGCTAAAGAGCAAAAAATGTCTAATATATGGGTATTAGAACCTGGTGCTCACACCCTGGTCTGATTGGGGAGTGAAATGTCCCGGCCTGCTGGTGGCCCCTGACAGCTCTTTAGAATGCCCCTGACGTTCCTGGCTTACCTCGCAAGTGCTCTTCCCAAGGTGTCTTTCTCTTCCTTGTTTCAGGTTATCTTAGTAGGATGAGGCTGCCGTAACAAAGCACTGCAGACAAGGCAGCTTAAAAGAACAGCAGTGTATTGTCTCACAGTTCTAGAGGCAGAAGTCCAAACTCTGCAGGTGTCTGCAGGGCCACGCTTCCTCTGAAGTCTGCAGGGTTCTGGGGGTGGCCTGTGGCATTACTCAGTCTCTGCCTCTGTCACAGGCCATCTTCCCTCTCCTGTCTCTATCCAAATCTCTTCTCTTTGTAAGGACACCAGTCATATTGAATTAGGGCCCACCATGAGCCAGTTTGACCTCATCTTCACGGATAACATCTGCAAAGATCCTATTTCCAAATAGGGTAACACTCCCAAGTCTGGTCTTAGGACTTAAACATATCGTTTTGGTTGACACGATTCAATCCATTGCACAAGTCAAATCATGAACCCAGGACTATACAGGTTATGCCTAGAAAGTGGAGTTTCTAAAATTCTGCTTTAGATTTCTATACTTTTTTTTTTTTGCAGATGGGCAGTCACAGACCCATTCTGTCCAATATGCATGCCAACTTTACTCTGCATCCACAAAGAATCATCGTTCTCAGCAACACACCCCAAAATTGTTAGCAGTATATATCAGGCTCCTACTGTTTAGAGAGGCAAAAGACAGAGGGATACTTTTCTGCCCTTGAGGATATTGTGGGATAATAATGTTTTAAAATTAACTCTAATATGAACCAAAAGCCACGAGGGACCTGTATGGATTTAGCGTTTTAATACATGAATATATTCTTTTGTGTGTGTAGTGCATCACAGAGAAACCAATGCTGGAATTTTGGAGGAATTACTAACAAATAAGTGTAGATTTTGATGATGTTTTTGTCATGGTATGGGCTGGTGCATATGGTAAGACTTCAGAGTTCAGGAGGCATTAGAGTTTAATGGAGACTATTTCCTTATAAAGTCTCACCTGTTCCACATAGCTTCCAAAACTCAGCCCCTGATTCTCTTGGGACTCCCACCACCAGCAGGTCTGGCTGGGCTAGGTCTCTGAGGAGGCACCAAGAGGCAGCTGCACAGCTCCCCAAGACCTAGGTATGAAGGAGACCTTGTTGCTGGAGATACAGCTCAGCAAGAAGACAGGAGAGGACATCGAGAAGGCCAGGAGGAAGTCCACGCAGGCTGGAGATCCTAAGTCTTCCAACATCCAATCAAGAGCTTTTCATGGGACGGTGGTAGATCCTTCTGATCCCCAGTAAGCTTAGAGAAAACACACATCAGCAGCCCCATGTTACTGAGGTCCTGGATTTGAGGTTCCAGCTATACAGAGCTGCCCATGTGTTTCCCCTGGTTCACATACTTTTTGTTTTTTGGTGTTTTTGTTTGTTTGTTTGTTTTTTTTGCTGCTGCCTGCTTCCTTATCACCTTTCTGAGGTTCTCAGTGTTCTCCCTCACATGGGGCTTGGGAAATTCTCCCAGGTCCCCCTGAAAGATCTAGCTGATGCTGCTAGTGACTGCATCTCAGAGAAGCCAAATCTCCAACCCTACCTGTCACATAGAGGCCCAAGGGTGCAGTGTTTTTGAGGGTGAGAAATACCAAAGAGTGAGCTTTTAGATGAACTTCATGAAATGAAAAGCAATGGCAGTAGTAGTAGTAGTAGTAGTAGTAGTAGTAGTAGTAGTAAAATAGTACCATTATTAAGTTCTTCATTCTGCCAAGAGCTTTACCTCTATTATCTCACTTAACACATAACCCAAAGATGTCAGTGGTATTATTCCCATTTTATAGAGGAAGACACTGAAGCTCAGAGAGATGAAGTGGCTTGTCTGAGTTCATACAACCATGATTTATGTCCAGATCTATTTGGTGCCTCTTGGGAAGGGTGGGGTGTTTCTGAGGGAATGGAGACTCTAACACTCTGCCCTTCCAGATGTAGCCTATAGATGTGGACTTCACCTTTTGAGAAGGGAAGCCCACAGTGACCCTCTGTCCTCTGGTCCTGATGCAATTAAACAGAAGGGAAAGAAAAATGGTGGTGGACTGCTCCCTTCATCATTCTCTTTAGGAAGCTTTTCCTGGTGGCTCCTTACTGTATTGATTTAAGTAATTTCAACAAATACCTACCAGGATTTTCCCAGCATCTAGGGAAATGGCAGCTTGTTATAGAATATGAGCATTTGATTAGTACTCAGAAGACATTAGTCAAGTTTCAGTTTTACCTTGCATTATCCAGCTTTGGCAAATTCTGAGATTTCTCTGAGTCCTAGTGTTTTCATCTATAAAATGGAGCTAATAACACCCTCCCTATGTGCCTTGAAAGCCTACCACATGGACAAAAACTAATAGAAGGGAAGATGCTTCACTGAAAACAAGATGTGGTAGGAAGTTTCTTTTACTTATTAGTAAACTCGAATCTAAACGTGCCCACTAGAATTTAGGCTTCATAAGAACAGGAATTGGATCTGTTGTCATCTTGTGCACTGCAGTAGCGCTGGCAGGCATGTGACAGGTGCAAGAAACCATTTGACCAATGCTTGACTTAGTGGATGCAGGGGCAATGGAGGAATGAATGAGAGAATCCCCACTCAGTGCTCTCTGAAGGGTGAGTCAAGAGGGGCATGCCAAGCCCTGGCCAACCACCCTCCCAGGTGGCCTTGCCTCAGGTCCTTGTAGACTGCTCTGCTCCCTACAGAACAATTTTGTCAACCTCCAGAGCAAACAAATGGCCCATGCCTTCATGTATGAGCCCCTCCTTTAAAATCTCCTCTGAAGAAGGCAGCATGCTTGCTAGGGCTACTCGGTGCTGCTCAGTTCTGAGCAGACTGCGTGGCCCGGACCTCAGCACATCCCAGACAGAGGTACCATAAATGTCCTATCTCAGGTTTTACACCTAGTTTGGGGCTACTAAGGGGGAAAACAAGCCCTCGACATCTTGTAATCTTTAAAGTGGTTTGATGTGTCCCTAAAAGAGAAGCCTTGTGTTTCGGACAGGGTGTGGGTTGTACGGAGAGATGGTGGAAGGAACAGAAGGAAGTATCGTGCAGCAGCTCTCCAGTGCTCCTGTGTCCTCTGTCATGAGGCAGGGGGTATGACAGGAAGATGAGACCCCTTCTTGGCAACAAAAAGAGAGAAGGGCCAGATAGGGGTTCTCTGTGCTAAATACTTTATGAGCATTTTCATTTCATTTGCCCTAAATTAACAGTCCTTTGAAGTAGGTTCTATTATTACTCCCAGTCTACCGATGGGAGAACTAGGACTCAACTAGCATTGGAAGAACTGAGATCAAGGTCAGTCTGACTGCAGAGCCTATGCCCCCAACCCTGGATTGGCTCTGCCTTTGTGGGAGCAGGAAGGGAGGAGTGTTTATGTTGGGTGAGGAGGTAAATTGGAACAATGGTGAGCTGCAATTTTCCACCCAGAAGATTGCTCAATTATTTAGGATCCAAGTGTGCTTACTTAGAGGTTCCTTATAAGGCTCGAATGAGCTAATGGATGCCAAGTTCTACTTCTTGTAGTAATCCTCATTGTTTCTATCATTATCATCATTAGGCATTCACTTTTTGGGGGGCTGCCCATTTTCTTTTGTCTGTGTGGACCTGGCTTTATCTTCCTTTGTTGCCTTGTAAAAGGGGAGTGTTCTTCCTCCCCAGCAAAGAGACCCACACTGTTCCCCTTGCTGACCAGGACATTGGTCTCTTTCTCTAAAACCATCTGGCCCCATCCCTCTCTATCACTACCTCCTCCCTCCTTCTGATACAGGAAACCAGGAGGGGAGGGACAGCGCCAGCTTTACATACCCCATTGCAGATGGTGAGTAGGATCATTTCACTGGAGCCGAGCTTCTGCTTGAGGAAGTGTCACTTTCCTGCTCTTGCCTCTCAAATGCCTCAGAACTGTGCTTGGTTATGGCCCTAAATTTAAATCTTGGTTTTTCCTTCCTGCTGATTTATGGGCCCTCTCTGACAGCTACCGTTTGGTCCGCGGCACTCGTTACTGTGCTGGTCCCTGCCCTTTGCGTGCGTGTGTGGGCCAGGCGGGGTCATTCTTGGACGGTCTCAGCGGGGCCTGTAGGGGACCTCAGACCACAAGGTCCCTTGGGAATTCATTCTTCCTGTGGCTTGTCACTCTGGGTACAGAAGGTCCCTTCTGTTAGAATCTCATGTTTGGAAATCTTCTGGAAGCATAAACATTTTTTAAATTTATTTATTTTAACAAGTTTTATTGCTTTGTTCTGATTCTAATTATAATGCATGCAGAATATATGTGTGACTAGAAAGTTATGTGTTATGTACAAACCCCTTGCCTTCTACAGATGGTAGATCCCAAAGAGGCTTCTTTGCTTCCTTAGAGGGATATGAGTGTGAAGATGCAGAGGAGAAATATCTAGAGCTAGTGAAGTGGAGTTGGCATGGGGAGGTTGGAGGAGAGAATGAGGCAGTGAGAAGCTGAAGAGGAACTTTGGTTGGAGAATGAAGAATCTAATAGAGATTTTCGTTTTTTTAGGTTTAGTATGGTACCATGACAGAAACTTCTCCTCTAGGCCTTACAAAATCTTTAACAGAACATTGATTATTCATGAATGCTTATTTCAGAGGACTTTTTCTGGAGAAATCAAAGTGATGAGTCCTTCTCCAAGAGTGGCTTCCCAGTGTCCCCCAGAAGTTATATTGCTTTGATTTGTTGTCAGCCCTCAGGTATTTTCCATCTCCCAGCAACATAAGGCACTGAGAGGGAGACACAGGGCCAGACAGGGAGCCTCTGCCCTCTGGGAACTCAGTCTGGCAGGAGGATAAAAGGAAGTCATCCATGCCACTGGCTCCACTCAAATGGGGAGTGATGGTTAGTATGCTACCCCAGCTTGGCAGTTTCCCAGGCCACTCTGCAGCTTCTGAGCAAGGCCCTGCCTGCTCAGTGCTCCAGCTATCCAGCCCGATGGGGCAAAGCCACCTGGTGGGGATGTTGCTTATAGCCATTATGAAGGGACCGGGGCATCCTGGGCACGGTCTCAGAGGTGGAATGGATACGCCACAGCTGACACAGCTTCCCAAGCCTGCATGGAGCGAGGGGCAGTTGGCAGAGTGGAATGAGCAGCTACCCTCCACCAGGCACTTGCCTGAGCCCCAACCCTAATCTTAACAACTCAAGGAGGGAGGCACCATTATTATCCCCATTTTATAGATGCATAAACTGAGCCTGAGAGTGCTAAGTGACTTGCTCAAGGCCACGGAGTGAGCAAGAGCTGGATTTGAGTTCATTCCTGCCCCAATGAGATTCTAATTGTCTCATCATTTGCTCCTGCTCCACTGAAGGGGCAGAAGCCAGACCAGCTTCCCCAAGGTGAAGGCTGAAATAATACCCATTCCCTCATGGGCTGGCATGGTGGGGAGACGTGTATTCCAAACATGCCCTGTGTTTTCCCGCTCTCCCTTAGAGAGCCTGGGCTCTGTGCCTGGCATTGCACTGAGCCCTTCATATAATCAGTTTGTTTAATGTTAATTTTTCCTAATATCTAGCCTCCTTCTCTAGGGTGTAAGTCCCAAGAGGGCAACAGCCTTGCCTGTTTAACAAAACACTGCAGTATCCCCAGCAACTAGGGCAGCACCTGGCACATTGCAGGTGCCCAATAGATATCAGTTGAATGTAGGAAGGACAGTAGCTCATTGAGGCTGACACTATTCTCTCCCCACTTTTCAGATCAGGAAACTAGGACACTGGAGTTTTTAATATTTCTCCATAGCTAGTAAGGCTATAGAGTCAGAGAGAATTTAAACTCAGGTTGGTTCATTCTAGAGCCTCTGCTGGAACCCTGTGCTATTCTGGAAAGTCAGCAGTGCAGTTCCTGAGGATTTGAGTGTCTGATGTATTGGCTTCCCCGTGAGCCTCACAAGTGACATCCTTCTAAGGTAGCACAGAGAAGGAGATAATTGATGGGCCTAATTATCTGTGGTAACGACATGATGAGGGGTGCCACGACGTGAATCCTCGTTATTACTTTGCTTCGCAGACTCCCTGAAACTGGAGCGTACACATTGCAACAGGCACCTCAAAATCAGAGCTGTTGCATTTCATTTATGGGGGTCCCTCCCAGGGCTTGGCATTACAGTGTTTGAAAAATCACTCAGCTGTATGAAACACAAATTATATTAGATGGCGAGCAGATCGCTTCCTGGAGATCACAGTTGGCCTTCGTTAATGAATTTTGGCCTGATTAGCGTGGGTTCTGGATTGACATAAGTAGATACTTGGTAGGGGTGGGAGGAGATCAGTTTGAATACTCTAATTTTGAAATGAGGGAAAAGGAAGGCTTCGGTGAAAGCTTGGCTCTAAGGCCCAAATGTGTAATGAGCTCTGGATCTTTGAAGCTGCACCACTTTGCTCAGACATCTGTAGGCTGAGGCCTGGCCCAGACTCTAGGGGTTTCCTGGCCCCACTCTGTGCCCAAGAACACACAGCCAGGATGGAAATCTAAGACTGACTGACCCTCAAGAGCTGCACTAACTGCTTCTCTTTTTTCCTAATTCCTCAGCACCTGGATACAGCCCTGTGTCCTCATCTAAATTCATCGTTCTTGAAATCTTCACAAGGATTTGCCAGTGGCCTCTTGTCCCTGAAAGCCTACCTCTTACAGCTAGGTCCCACATGACTGGACACATGCCAGTTGCTTACCCCTTGGATCTATCTACATAACCATTCCCACCCACCTGGGTAGGCCCCTGGCATCTCAGCCTAAGATTGAGCTTTTTGCAAGTGGTGGGCATGTCTCTCTCCTTCCTTTGTCCCAGTGGGCTAGCTTCCTAGTTACAGATCTAATTTCTGTACATTCCAGGTCACCCAGAAACATTCCTTCCAACATCAGGTGCCTGTACCTCCTCTAACCTTTTGAGTTTGCCTGTTGCTATGTTGTGACCATCTCATGGTCACTGGGGCTTTAGTTATGGCCTCATGAGAAAGTACAAAGGGAGGGAAGGGGTCAGCATGAAAGATGGGACTTAGAGATTTCTGGCCATGGGGCCAGCGGCGGGAATGCTGAACCGGCAGAGGGCTTGCCGGGATCAGCCTTGTGGGCACCTAGTCTAGCTGGCTTTCATTTCATCAGGTCCTATGAGGAATGAGGTTGTGTCAGGAATGACCTGTTGGCGAAAACTGTGTAATCAGAAGAGAGAACAAAAGGCAGTCTTTGTCTACCCCTAGCCACAGTTTCACAACTCAGTTCCATCATCAGAGAATGGACTCTTGCAAGGGCATTTTATTGCTTAAATGTGTTTTTCACAGAGGTGATGCCAACCAAAGAAAATCCTCTTTGAGTTATATGGATTGTTTGTTCAGCACTATAGGGTCTTTTATCTCTAAGCAGTAAAATCAGGCAGTAACTCAAAGTTTAAGTTACTGTTTACTTTTAAAATATCATCTTAATCTCGTTGCATTTGGTCAAAAGTCTGTTTTGGCATTTTAGGCCACCTTTATCTATAGTTTCATTTTTGTTGGTTCCTGTGAACATGTACAGGCTTTATTCAGAAAGACATTTGAGGTTTATTTTCTAGGTAAAGTAAAGGGGAAGAGAGGATAAAATTGGACTTAAGAGCAAACTTAGGAGAAGCTGAATGGCTGGTGATGGTTATCTTATGTCAGGCCAAGGTGAGATTTTTAATGGCTTTTTGTGTTGTTGTTTTTTACCTTCACAAAGGACAAAGGTTAGCTTTGGAAGAGAGTTGGTGAATATGCTTACCTGGCATCTGTTTTCTCATTCTTCTGGGCAGCTGGAGATGGTCCATAGACTCTGTATCTCTTTAAAAATCTGCTATTCCACTTTCTCCATCTACATTTCTTCTCCCTTATCTGTGAATTCTCTGTAGGTAGGTGAAGAGAGGAGTTTTTATGCAGAGGTTCTAAGAGAGGTCACCACTTCAGAAACCAAAAATAAGTACCCCCCCCCCTTACAGTGTGCTGTGAAGACATGAAGCCTGCCTGTGCCAGGCCCTCTTAAGGCTGATGTGCAGAGGTGCTTGGTGAGGAGGTGGAAAACAAGCTGCTGAGGGTCATCAGAACAGAGGACTGGTTTCACCACTGCTGAGCCCTGACTGAGAAAGTGCCTATGAAGCCAGGAGAAAATTAGTTTGAAGCCATAGAAGAGGCCTTTACTGGCCTGCTTTTTAATGGTCATGGATCACATGTAGACTTCTTTTCACTCTGACGCTCCTTTTCACTAGTAACATTGGCACCCCACCTCTTTTGGTGGCTGTGAATTTCTATGGTTTTCTTCCCTGACTCCTCCAAGAAACTCCTTTCTTTGGTGACAGCTCTGGCAGGGCTTCAGAGGGCTTGGGTTCCATCTCATTCATCCTTTCAACAAATAACTAAGGGGTACCTACTGCATGCTGGGTGCTGTCCTAGGTGTCTGAGATAGACCAAAGACCCTTGCCCTCATGGAGCTCATATTCCAGTGGGATGGTGATGGGGGCTGAGGCCACATGGGGGAGGGATACCTCCTCTGTGCCCCTCTAGATACAGAACACTGCAACCCTCAGCACAGCTACCTCAGTACACTTCACAGAGCATTCCCCACGGTTTGTGGGACTTAGAAGTGGACACTTCTTTGACTTTCTTTAGAGAGCAGTAGTTCCTGCAGGCACCACGGACTAATGGGGAGCACCGTCGTCAGCACAGGTCTGAACTCGGCAAACATCCTGGCATGAGGCCATTCAATTAACCTCATAAAAGCATGGGCTTTCGAGTCAGAAAGCTCTGCAACTTAGAGTTGGCTTTCATTGGGCAAATGACATTTCTGGGCCTCAGTTTCTTCACATGTAAGATGGATGTTTTAAAGTTCCAATTGTGTAGAGGTTGGGGTGGATATCAGTGGAGAACAGATAAGTAAAGCTTTTAGCACAGTGATTGGTTTATGATTAATTATAATGAACATTATATATAATTTTATATATATATATGTATGTGTGTGTATATATATATATATATATATATATAGTTAAGACTTTATAAGCCATTTTTATCAGTACTACCGAGGATGCAAACATAGCACTTGCATCAACTCTATTAATGATACATAGAAGTATTACACAAAAGCCCTGAGGTCCAGCAACTACATTATAATTGGGAAGAAAATATTGGGGACACAGGAACAAATGAGAAGCAGGCACGGGGCATGTGGCTGAGCAGCATGTGGCTGATTAGTGTAGATTGGAAATGTGACTGGAGTCACGGGGGCAGGGGGGTGGCAGGTGCAGGAGGGGTAAGGGAAATGTCCCAGAGGAGGATAGACCTGAGTGGAGATGGTTTGGGATGGGAAGAGAGAAAGGCATTCATGTGAGAGGGCCATCAGCGTGGGGAAGGGACTGGGGAGTCCTGGGAGAATGATGGTTGAAGGACTGGGTCATGCAGAAGAATCACGGCAATGTTATTAGAGAATTCAGGACCAGATGGCGATGGGCCTCCAAAACTAGAGCTGGAGTTTTATTGAGGACATGGAAAGGAAATGCTAGCATTCTGGGATCCTTGGCCTGACGTCACCATAAGCAGGGAGGGTCAGATAGGATAGTAGGAAAGGCAAGCCAAGCTTTGCATCTACCTGACTGTGAGGGCAGAGATGCCATTCTTGGAGCCTAGGGGCATCAAAGCCTAGAGCTGGATGGCTTTGGGCACCTTGACTTGAGAGGATAGCAGCAGCCAGGCAGAATTACTCAGAAAGTAGTTAGGTGGGACCGGTGTCCATCTGTCCCTTCATCTCTGTGTCCATCCAACATAGATTTCATACCTGTTCTTTTTTGGTTCCTTTGTTAGGCACTGGGGCTAAGCAAATGAATTAAAACATAGTCTTTGGGGAGCTCATAATAGAGACAGGTAAGAAAGCAGTCCCTGCAATTCAGGGCAAGAGTCAGCATTAGAGGTGGGCACAGGTGCTGTGAACACTCGGGGTGCCTGCTCGAGGCTCCATGGTGGCCTGCAGGAAAGGCAGGGTGTCTAGCAGGGGCTCCGCCTGCAGAGCAGCCATGGCAGCACACACCCAGGTGGACTGCGGACGTCCAATGGGGGTCTGTAAGCTGGAGCAGAGAGGCACATGTTTAGGAGAAACAAGGGATGAGGATGGAGAGATCTGTGGGGCATAGATTACCAGGGACCTTTTCAGCTGGGCTAAAAAGCTTCCATTTTTATCTGAGACGACAGGGAACCAGAAAAGGTTTCAAGCTGGTCTAGGGTGACACAAAGAAATTTACGTTTTACAAAGATCACTCAGATATGGGGAAGCTATTAGAGGAAGGTAGGAATGGAGGCCTGGGGGCGAGGCATGGTGGTGATGGGTACGGGGAGCTGTGGAGGGTCCAGAGGAAAGAACTAAGATGTATTGCGTGTCTTCCCGGTGCCAGGAAGGACTGCTGCCAGCACTAGAGATCTGTTACCTGTTTTATTCTCCTGACAGACACGGAAGCTAGGGACTATATGTTAGAGATCAGGAAACTAAGGCTTGGGCAGGTTATGCGCATTGCTCAGATTCTCACCTCTAGAAGTGGAGCCCAGAGTGTCAGATTCTCTTCCATGTTTGCAATGAGAGATGTAGACAGCCAATGGGCAGACAGACTCTCCCCTCCATCATCACAGCTAGAGATGTGAGAGTCATAATGTAAATTAGATGCCACCTGGACTTGCCCGCCACCTCCTGAGAATCCTTTCTGTGGGGGAAGCCACCCCAGATGGTGTGGGGGGACAAGCAGAGCGTGATGGGGCACCACCAAGCAAGCTGGGACAACAAAAAGGCAGGCATTTCAAGGGCATTTATAGCAGCAAAGACATTTTTATTTTAAGCAGGTGCCAGCACCTCAGAACATTCTCTTCCCTTCTCCTAGAGCTGCCTGAGCCCACACAGCCAGGCTGGGCCAGAGACACGGGAACGAGGTCCCTGTTCCCACCCACGCCTCCACAGCCTGGGGCTCTCCCACCTCCCAGGGTCTTTCCTGCTGTTTTGTGCTTTTCCTGCACTTCGAGTATCTTCTTCATTCTTTTCCTTAATTAACTTCCCTTCTCCTTCTGCCATGCTTCCTTTACTCCTCTCTCGTGTTTTCCTTCTTATTTATGTTTCTTTCCTTCTTGCTTTTCCCCCTCATCTGTAAAATGGGAGCGGTAGTCCCCTAAGCTGGAGTTGCTGGGAAAATCACTCATTCATTCACTTCAGCAAACCCATTCTACCCACTTCCTAGGTGCCAGGCTTATGTCTGGCCCTGGGAGATATGAGCACAAGCTGCATCTGGTTCTTGTTCTCAAAGAACTTACCATCAGGTGGAAGTTGAGTTAAGAGGCCTGGCCATATGGGCCAAACTATTTTTTGAAGTCCCTGTTGAGTCACTGTGGACTGCCTGCTTGATGTAACACTTGGCAGCCAGTCTGTTAGCCCTGCGTGGCAAGAGGCCGTCATGCCCCAGGCTAGGCTAAGGCTGGGTGCCATCAGCTCACCTAACACAGAAGGAAGGTGCCCTCAGCATCCTGTCAAGGCCTGATGGGTTATCATCTTCACTTCTGTAAGATAATTTTGCTAATTGCTATAACTTAAAGGCACTTTGAATAAAGTTACTGTCACTATTGACTAACAAAGTGTTTCATTTGGCACAATCTAGCGAGAAGAGGCCCTAAGCTTCCTTCCATAGAGTCTAGCATCAGAGCCACCTCCAGTAGGCTCTGGAGTCATTCCCTCCCCTGCTGTCCTCTGCATCTGCATTCAGCCATTCCTGGGTGTCAGGAAAGGCTTTGCCAAACCTCTCAGTTGTTTTAGAGGTCCCTGTGTCACCACACACACAACTGGACCAGGGAAAAGTTGAGGGATTTGAATTAAAAATTAAGTCTGGCATTGTATCCTTCAGGCAGTCACTTGCTCCTTTAGATTTCTCTAGTTTCTTCATCTATAAGAAAGAGTATACCAACACACCTGCTACCTAACCCCTATATAGGGTTCTATAAGGTATATCCTGTAAATAAACCAATATTGATTGAACACATGCTACGTACTGGAGCCTAGACAAAGATGCATATTTTCTTCAAGAAGCAGACATTTAAACAGGTAAGTATGGTGCGGTGTGTGAGTACAAGGAGAGGATCTCTGGGCAGAGAGGGAGGAGCCAGAGGGAAGCCTGCCTGGAGGAGGAAAACCTGGAGCCAGGAAGGGAGAGAGGAAGGCTGAAGCAGGTCTGAATGTACATTCTCACACTCGGGTGTGGGAAATGGGGTGCCTCTTCATTTGTATGTAAATCTGTTCATTCCTACTTGGAACCCCTGCCCTACGGGGCTGACAGGAATGACCCCCATCACTTTGAGTGAGTGTCGCCTCCTCCCTGGAGTCCTGCCAAGGTACAAACTGTTTCTCAAGCCAAAGCCCCGGGGCTAGGTGGCTAGCACAGGCCATTGCTTTCATTTGTTCATTCCTATATTCCTATTCTCAACATCTTTGTATTGAGCACCTACTATTTTCCAGGCACTGTTGTAGGCACTTTGGATATAGCAGTGAACAGAACAAAGATCCCTGTCCTCGTGGTACTTATACTCTAGCAAGAAGATAGAAAGCAGTAAATCCAACAATACCTTAGATGATGATAGGTTTTATATCAAATAGACCAAGCAGAACAGGTTAAGGGGATGGGGAGTGCCTTTTATAATTTTAAGAGGGTGCGGAGGGAAGGCCTCAATGAGAAGGTGACATCTGAGCAAAGGCCTGAAGGAGGTGTGCAGGTGCAGGGAGGGGCGTTGGGCCCCTTCTGGTCTTCGGCTCGCTGCCCCAGGCCGGGTGGTCCTTCCTCGCTGGGGTCCGCCACCTCCCCAAGAGGCCGACAGGACGCAGGACCTGAGCACTCCAAGTCCTTCCTCATCTGCATTGCCCCCCACCCCCCACATTGCAGATAGGGGAATGATGTCAAAGTATTATCCAGCCATAAGAGCATCCCAGGCAGAGCAGACAGCAGGCGGAAGCTCTAGAAGGGAGAAGCAGCAGAGGTGAACCAGGGAAGTGCCAGGTAAGTGCTGCTGCAGCACTTCGCAAGGACCATGGACCAGGGAATAGCTGGAAGGAGCCTGAGGAGCAGGACAGGCCAGAGGCCCCCTGCAGAGCTCACCCTCCTGGCCCAGGTGCTGGTCACTCACTGGATGCATGAGCAGTTGCCTGAATCAAAGGCAGTAAGGGTTTGTTCATAGTTGCAACTTGGCACAAGAACTCCTGCCTTTGGGGAGATAGAGTCTTTTTCTTAGACTCCCTCACGTGGCATTTCATGTGCAGGACTTTCCACTGGTTTTGTTACAGCAGCTAGAGAAACTCTATTCAGACTTGCCTTTGAAAGCAAGCCTGTGACCATGTGTACATGAACTGGACTGCAGTGTGCCTCCTTATTGTGGCAAAAGGGTTTGCTACACCGACAAGGCAAACAAGGTTAGGAGAGATGCCTGGCTTCTGCCAGCCTCAGTTTCCCCAGATGTAATATGAAAGGGTGTCTTTGCAAGACCTAAAATGCTGTAATTTTATGTACCTGTGCTTAGCCTTATAATTGCTTTATTTCTGGCTTATATCAGTCAAGAGAATTTGGGCTTCAGGAAAACCTCAATCACTTGTCCATTTAATAAATCCTTATTGGAGGCCTGCTCTTGGCCATGTCTGGGCCAGGTCCCAGATGCAGCAGTTAACATGGCCCAGTCACGGCACCAAGAGCTTGCCCTCCAGTGGGGAACCACAGGAGAAAAAGTAATTTAGTTTCACGCTCACTAAGGAAAGAAGAAGGTACTGATGTTGGGAATGCAAAAAGGAGTGGCTTCTGGGAAGAGTTATCATACCACTGAGCAAAGCAAGTTAAAAATGTTTTCCTAGCATTTGACTTAAAATTATTAAACATATGGAAGAGTTAAAAGAATAATGCAATGAACACTTGTATACACATAAAGATTTGAAAGTTGACATTTGCCACATTTCCTCTATATCTCCCTGTGTGTAGTACACATGCACACTTTTTTTCTCTGAATCATTTAGAAATAATTTAAAGACATTGTTACACCTAACCCCTAAGAAAAGGCACATTCTCCTATACAATCTCAATAAATTATTACACCTATGAAAACAATAATGCCATAATATCACCTAATACATACTCCACATTAAAATCTCTCCAATTTTCCAAAAACGTCTCTTAAAGCTTTGTATAGGTTTTATTTGAGCTCCAATGAAGTTTTACCCAATGTGTTTGTTTTATTCCTTTACTCTTTCACAATCTAGAACAATGGCCCACCACCTCAGATTATTTATTTTATTGAAATTTCCTTTTTTGAAGAGTTCATGCAATTATTTATAAAATGTCCTCAATTTTGTATGTCTACTTCTTCATAAATAGACTCAGGTTAAGCACCTTTTGCACAAGTACCACACAGATGCTGTTACAAGCTTCTTTTTGTAGCACACACATCACAAGGCATATAATGTGAGTTGTCCCACTATTGGAGGTACCAAATTTGGTCCCTTGGTCCCTTTATTAAGGAGTAACTGCCAGATATTTTTATTGAA
>JAQZBX010015900.1:0-28314 GCA_029593785.1 Cabassous unicinctus
AAAGGGTCACCAGGAGACTTTTGGAACTGATGGTGACCATTATCTTGACTGTGGTCATTGTTTAACAGGTGAAAACCTATGCCAAAACACATCAAATTGTATACTTCAAATATGTTCAGTTTATTTTATGTTAAGTTTATTACAATAAAACCGTGGGTATGTCTCTGTGTGGCAATGTACATTAACAAGCTGGTTGATAAACAAGAAGAAACAAGAAGTAATTAGGATGAGAAAGAAAAGGTATCAAGAAAATAATGTTGCAAAATCAAAATTAAAATTAATATAAGAATTAATAGAAAGCAGACAAAAGCCTGCATCATATCTAATCATTTATTTTAGAATAAACTTGAGAAAATATCAAAAGAAAATACTGAGACAAAGTGTAACTTATTCAGAAAAACACATATCCAACATTTGATGATTTAGTATTAGAAAAAGAGAAAATAAAATAAAGAGATTGTAAACCTAAATTTACACTGGTCAAAAAAAAAAAAAAGATTAAAAGAATAGACACATGGGTGAAAATAGACACATGAATACGGTCATTTTATGTTCAATAAGAGTATTAAGGTAAATTGATGGGGAGGAAATTTTCTCAATTAATGGTGCCAGAAAAAGTGGATATGTATATGGAGAAAAAAATATGAGCCTTATTTTAATTTCCTTGGCTGCTCAAGCAAATACCATGAAATGGGTCGGGTTAAACGATGGACATTTATTTACTCTTGGTTTTGAGGCTGGAAAATGTCCAAATCAAGTCATCATCAAGGTGGTGCTTTCTCCCCAAAGACTGTGCTGTTCTGGAACTGGCTGCTGGTGATCCTTGTTCTTTAGCTCCCTTGTCACATGGCAATGAACATGGCAGCCTCTCCTGGCCTCTCCCTTCTCTTCCAGGTTCCAGTGACTTCAGCTTCTTGCTTCCCATGGCTTTCTCTCTCTCTTTCTGTCTGAATTTCACGCTGCTTATAAAAGACTGCAGTAAAAGGATTAAGACCCACGCTACACCCACAGGAATGGATTAAGTTCAAGAAATGTTTTTCTGGGGTACATAAGCTCTAAACCACCACAAGCCTCAACTCATTTCCCACACCATACAAAAATTATAACTCAAAATATATCATAGATATAAATATAAAATCCAAGACTATAAAACTTCTGGATGAATACACAAGAAAATCTTCATAGCCAAAATTTTCTTAGATTGGGCTCACAAACCTGAAAAAAAGATAAAAATTAAATTGAACTGTATCAAATTTAAAAATATCTGCTCCCCGACAGATGCTCTTAAGAAAATGAAAATGAGGCCACTGACTGGGAAAAACAGTTTGCACATACATAATCTCTGACAAACGGCATGTGTCTGGAATATATAAACAATCCAAATTTTTAAAAAGAGGCAAAATATTTGAATACACAATTTACAAAGAAGATATAGAAAGGCCAATATGCATGTGGGAAAGAGGCACAACATTGCTAGTCATCACGGGAATTCCAATTAAAATCACAATTATATGTCATTAATATCCACTAAAACGGCTCAGAAAAATCTGGCAGTGTCAAATGTTGGCTACTGTAACACTCATGAACTCTCCAGTGGGAATGAAAAATGGTACAGCCCCTTCAGAAAACACTTTAACAATTTCTTGTAAATATGCTTAAGCATACGTTTACCATTCTGCCCAACAATTCCACTTTTATGTATAGCTCCAAGAGAAATGAAAACATATGTCCACCCAAATATATTTTACTGTCAAAGCTACCTCATCTAGTATATAAGGACAAGCTCTGGTTATTCTGAGTCCAACATTTTTCTGCCTTCTTATAAACTTATTGTATGACTTCCTTCTGTGTAACAAATATTTTGTCTCTGGTTTATTTTTGGTAATCTAGTTTCACTCTGGGACTATACCAAACTGTAAGCCTCTCTCCTACTATACTGACTTCAGATCTAGTTTGACAATGCTTTCTGCCAGAAGCACTAAAAATTTTCCCATGACATTCTCTGACATCTTACCAAACATTATTTGATACAAGCCATCAGATCATCATTCATTGGAAAGTAAGTTCCACGAGGGCAGGTTTTTTATTTTCCTTTATTTAGGTCGTGAATGAACTTACGAGCAACTGAAAAATTTTGCCTTAACTGGCTGCCGAGACCCTCCTGTTGTCATATCCATTCCATATCACTATGGTACTTTGGACATTAACATTAGTTCAAATCAAACCTCAGTTTACCCAGACTTTTAAATACTGACATATTCACCCTTCAGCAAGACTACTACTCCAAAATCTAAACATCCTTGATTCCAACTTCTCTGGCTTTTCTTACCACCTGAGCCTCCATGAGATCTAGCACTCTACAAACCCGAGACCATGCAAGTTCTGAGAAAAGGTAGTAGGTGATAGAGTTTCAAAGAGAAAAGTCTGGTTGCTTTATCACAGGATGCAATAGTGTTGGTATACTAGTTCTGGGTAAAAAGGTAGTGTTAAAAAGATAATGATGTTACATTAACACAATATTTAAGCGGTGCCAAACTCAATTCCCAAACAAAAATACCACCTTCCCATCCTGTCTTCCCTGCTACATACAATTGTGCACTAAGGACTAATACATTCTTTGTGTTAAGATACTACTATCTTTAATGAAGCTTGTTTAATATACATATGTATGTGCACTAGTCAGCCAAAGGGATGCTAATGCAAAATACCAGAAATTGGTTGGTTTTTATAAAGGGTATTTTTTAAGGTAGAAGCTTACAGTCACAAGGTGCTAAGAAGTCCAACTCAAGGTACTATAAGAGGTACTTTCTCACCCAGAGTCTGTTGTCATATGTTGGAACAAGATGGTGGGCAATGTCTGTGAGGGTTCAGTCTTCTTCCTGCTTCCAAGGCTCTGTGGTCCCAGCTTCTTCCAATCTCAGCCACAGGCTGGGACAAGTCTTGTCTCTCTGGAGCTCATTTCTCTCCAGGCTCAGCTGCACTGCTTTCTCCACAAGGCCAGCTGTAAACTGTCAGGTGAACAGCTCATCTGTCTTCCTGGGACCTCTGCAGTGTCTAATGGAGCCTTCTCTATTCCTCTGTGTTCTTCTCCTGCGTGTTTATTTCCCATGGCTCTAGCTCCAAAACTCCCATTAACTCATCTGCCTTGTTGTTTCCCAATCAAAGCCCTAGTTATAAATGAATCAAGTAAAAGTGAAACCTCTGAGTTCAATACAATCTAGGGGCATCACTAGCACGGAGGAACAGACCAGTTTACAAACATAATGAGTATTTCTTTTTGGAATTCAATAATATCAAACTGCCACAATATGTAATGATTTGGGGGGGGGGTACATTTGATTATCCTCATTCATTTATTATCTAGTAAAAACTGGCTTCTTCCATCAGTCAAGATGGGAGAGAAAGGTCCAGAACAAAGAGTCAAGATTTCTATAAGCTGACTCTCTACCAACTTCAGATTTTAGCAGAAGGTATAACTCCATTTTTCAAACTAGAGTGTTCTGGTCATCAGTCAATTTTTATTTTAAGCAAAAACATGTACTGATAGCAGAGTTCTGGAGTGTCATCTGTAGGGCAATGTCTGGCTTTGGGATGGGCTTGTTCTCTTATTGAAAGAGCCATGGCTGTGATCCATCAAGCAGTAGCTCACTCCATACATATTTAAAACCCATCCTTCATGGGAAATGGTGGCATTGCAGAAAGGTTCTCACTGTGGCAAGACAAGATATTAATGGCCCTTGCTAACTTTCACTGAACTATCTCCAGAATACTCCATGAATCAAATGAAGAATTAACATTGGGCCAGAAAATTCAAAACGGAGGAGCCAGTAGTAATAAGTGGAAAGGAGCTATCCTTTCCACTGTCTTAAAGTCCGTTAATTAGTTAGTACATGAATATTCTAAATTCCAAAATATGTAACCAATAATGTTAGTTACTAACTTAAATATTATTCTTAAAATGAATAGCAACATTATTTAAAATCCATTAATGCTGATAATGATTTAGAAAGGCTAAGCCTTCATTAAGGCAAGTTTCAAATATGTGAATTAAATAGAAATTTATCATTTCATATGTACTATCAATCAATAGAGTCAGAAGAAGTAGTCATGGATAAAACCTTACTAAAGTGAGAACAGAATAGATAAGAGTCCATGTAATATGAAATTGAGGCAAATAAATAAGTAAACCTACACAAATGTCAAAGGTTTTGCTTGTAGAATATTACTGTTTTAGCTTATGGCTATATTGCCTGTTAAAATGCAAATCTCTCTAAGATATGGAAAATTTGAACTGTTCTTACAGGGTCATATTCAGAAAAGTGAATCTAGCCACTTGTGAAACAAGTGGCAGTAATCTCAATAAACATTTCATTATCTAAATGCAATTTTAATCTGATTCTTACTGAGAGCATATTTTGATAGGTTATTAGTAACATGATTATTTCTTCAGTTACTTAAAAAAATTGTAGGTGCTTTTAATTTCTCCTTTTTCCTTATCCCCACGTTAGGTAGACTCCAGCTCCCAAATATTCCTTTAATCTGTTGATCTTCATCAACTTGTTGTGACCCTACCCTGTTACTAACATCTGTTGCATGAAATACTATTGATCTTTTTGCTCCCATTTCTGCAACTTTCCAATCTACTCTACTCATAGCAATGAGTACATTTTTAAAAATGTAAATCAGTTTATTTCACTCCCCTGATCAAAAATCCTCAATGGCTTCAGCTTTTTCTTAAAATTTAAATTCAAACTCTTTACTAAGGACAAGAATGGTCTTTATTATTCAGTCCCCCCAACTCACCACTTCCCCCTGCTTCCCTACACCCCAGCTGCAGTCAATTCGTTTCTCTTCCTTCAGAACACCAATTCTCTTTCTTGCTTCTGAACCTTTCAAGTTGCTGTTCCTTCTTCTGGCCGTGCTCTTTTTTTCCAATTCTTTGCACAATGGGCTCATTTTCATCCTTTAGGTCTCAATTCAAATGCCACCTCACCAGAGAAGCATCCGCAATGTTCCTATCTAAACTGGAGTCCCCTTGCTCTTTACATTACCCAGTTAATTTCCTTCATAGAACATTCATAATTTTTAATAATCCATGTATTCTTTTATTTGTATTTGCCCTCTCCCCACCAAAAGAAAACAAACCGCACAAGGACTGAAATCTCATCTGACCTGCTTACTACAACCTCAGAAATTAGAAAAGTGCCTGTCACAAACGGATATTTTGTATGTTCACAAAATAAATTATTTGATGGATGAATAGAAAACCACTGAGCTTCTGAGAAGGAAATGGGGAATAGAACTAGCAGATGGAAAACAAAACAGCAAACTCCACTGTAGCCATTGGGCAATTTGATGTAATTATGAATTCCAAAAATATAATTGGATCATGCTTGTGAACTGATCTGTTAATCTGGGCATGATTAAGTCAGTGGGGCATTGAGCCCCACCCTTGGTGGGTGGGGGAAGAAAATATAAAAGGCATCACAAAGAACAGAGTTGCAGCAGTTTTTTGAGAAGCAGTTTTGATGTTGAAGAGAAGGCCCCAGGAGAAGAGAAGCAAGCTGTTCACCTGATAGTCTACAGCTGACCTTGTGGAGGAACCAGAGTTGCTAAGCCCGGAGAGAAACGCAGCCCAGGGAAAAGAGGAACCCAAGAAGCCTGAACCCTGGCAAACGTTGGCAGCTGTCTTGCTCCAACACGTGGCAATGGACTTTGGTGAGAGAAGAAACTTAACACTTTATGGCCTGGTATTTGTGGACTTCTACCCCAAATAAATACCCTTTATAAAGACCAACCAATCTCTGGTATTTTGCATTAGCACCTCGTTGGCTGACTAATACATCCACCAAACTTACACTTTAGCTGAGGTCTGACCATAATTGTGTATGTACATTTGTGCAATGGGTCAGCGTGGGGGGGCAGGAAGTGAGGGAGCAAATGGAGAGTGCTCAGATGAGGCATCCCTTAGAGAATACCTCCCAGATGCCCTGGGAACTGCAGATGGTTGTTAAGATTTCATTACTATAAACTCTTAAGATCTCACCTCATCCCCAACTCTGAGTCAAGGAGAAACATCATAAGGAAGAGAATTTTTTAAAAAGCTTGTTTTAGATTAGCATGTCTCTTGTGGTCTGTCTCCTAGCAATGGTCACATACAGCACAAAAGCTCTTCATATTTTGCATGGGGAACACAGATGTGCTTAATGAAATATACAGAGTTAGAAATGTACTCAAGACTAGCATCTAAATGCCAAGTTAGTTATCCTGCTATAACCCTTCCTCATTCTTACCTATTACAAATGCATTCTAAACCTTTACTCACAAACTCTGATGAACTCAACCATTAAATTCTTATTAAATTTTATTGAAGTATACCATTCATACATGAACATACATATATAATAGATGTATAGTAAAAGTTGTGAACTTACAAAACAAACATGCATATACAGGACTCCCATATATCAATCCACCTCCAACACCTTACGTTTTTGTGAAAATTTGTTACAAACTATGAAATAGCAGTGTGAAAATATTATTACTAACTATAGCCCATATCATATATTTGGTATATTTTCCCCAACCCATCCAATTATTAACACCCTGTATTAGTATTACATATTTATTACAGTTCATAAGAGAATGTTCTCATACTTGTTCCATTATCCACAGTCCATATCCCACCATAGGATTCCCTGTTTTACAGTCCTATGCTTTACACAATCCATTCAAAGGGTATACTCAGTGGCTTTCATTTTCATAACAGTTTCAACCACTACTTGTTTCATATTAATAACAATATTTATTTTCACTTACTACCTATACATTTTACATGTATTAATTCATTCAGTCTTCATTTAATCTGCAAAATAGCCCTCTGAGTCCAGCATATATTATCTCCACTTTACACATGAGAAAACTGAAGTTAACATTTTGAGGTTAAAGAACTTGCCCAGTAAGTGATGGAAATGGGATTTGGACCTTGGTACTCTGGCTCCAGAATCTAAGCTCATAACAGCGTCACAAGATTCCCTCTCACTGCAACCTGATATGACAATGTCAGGCAATTGCAGAGCAGGTCATCTAGCAGAGCATCTAGAATTTCTATATAATTCTTCCTTAACCAAGTTTAACACTTTCATTGCCTGCAAAAAGTCTTCCAAAAGAATTTTATATCAAAATAGTAAAGAAACAAAGCTGCTTTATTAGACAATTTCCATGGGCAGTAAAAGTTGGAACTAATTCCTCTCCCTATGTCAGTCTCAGATGTTGCAAAGATGTGTGAGGGATGCTGGTGGGGAGGGCTGGTGGACTAGAGATTTATGCCTTTCCATAACACTTCAATGGGTGCCATGTTAAGGTGAGGTACTGCTTTAGTTTGCCACAGGGAAATCAGTGGAGAAGCTGAAAGAGACAGGCCCGGGAAGAGATGAGCCAAATGCCTGATCAACCTCAGCTGAGCTGGAGGAGAAAGCAGAATAGCCACGGCTGGGAGAGAAAGCCCAGAAAGAGACGAACCATATGCATTATCACCCATGGCTGAACAGGAGATGGTGAGCTTCGAGGGGAAGGTAGGGACCTCAGCAAAGATTGGCTGCCATCTTGCCTTACCACATGGCAGGACACCAGGATCACCAGTAGCTGAATTTCGTAAGAAAGCATCTCTGATGATGCTTAATTTGGACATTTCATGGCCTCAAAACTAGAAGATTTTCCCCTAATAAATTCCCTTTAGGGAATCCAACGCATTTCTGGTAATTTTGTATTGGCAGCCCCATGGCAAACTCAGACAGGTACTGTGTTCATGTGAATTCTGAAAGACTCTTTAGAGCTAAAGGAGACAATCAATAATTTCCATATAACCTGTGGGTCTCACTATAAAATGAAAATGAGAGATCCCTTGTTACAAAAATTGTGAAGGTAGCAAAATTTTCCCTTGGCTACATAAATATTTTGCCTCCTTTAAGTTCCCATTTTCCAAATTGTCCAAAGCCCCATCTGTGGTGACCTTCGGGAATCTGCTCTTAGCCAACAAAGACCCTCACTGAACTTGTTCCTTTCCTCTCTCCACCATTAAAGTTCCTTGTCTTTGCATTCTTTCAACATTTACCAATCACATACTTTATAATTGATTTTAATAAATACTGGAGATAGATGAAAATGAGGTAACGCCTGCATTCAAAGGGAAAAAATCTAATGGTGGGGGAGAAAAATAAATATAATTGACTATATTTAAGCGCTATTGTAAACCAAGGAAAAGATGTGAAAACCAAATGAAAAAGAAGAAGAAGAAAGGAAATAAATTCTGTCAGGTCGGTGAAGAGGAGCCATATGTACCATTCTGGATGTCAGAATTTTCCATTTCAGGAAGAATATTCCAAGCAAAGCAGCCATCATCTTCTTAGCATCCAGTTATTGACAGCACCTCAACTCTTTGATGAATTCATCTGAAATAAGTATGGTTATTTTTGTTTTTAATCAAAAACCCACAGGGAACTTCTGGTCTCTTTCAAGTTACTTATGCCTCACTTACCACTACTTCTCATCAGCCTACTGAGCTGATCGCTCTGGGTTGAATCTACATTTGCTTGCCAAGTTGAGATTCACTGCCCCAGTGAGTCACTAAAGTTGACTGGAAAGAATGCCAATTGCCTTCAGGTATGGTGGTTATAAGAAGTTGAGAATTGGAGAGTTGTTGATAATGACACTTATTCAATAATAATGAAGTCATGTTTTAGCTAGCAGTATCTCCTTCTTTACGACTGGCTAGCATAAGTGTATGTGTGGGGAGTGGAGTGGCAGACAAGAGTAGATAAACTCCGTCATTGGACATGCTTCCCCCTGCTCTGCATATGACTAGAATATTTCTAAAGTTATTTAAAATAAAATACATTGACTTATCTGGTATGCCACCTCCTAAAAAAAAAAAAAATCTAATGAGGAAATGAAACAAAACAGTACTTTAAGAACCCAGGGGAGTTCCTATAGAATTAACTCTTTGAGGTTTTTTTGTAGCTACTTCTAAAATACTGGCTTTAAAGTATCCTATTCCCGATGAAGGAACTTCTAACCACTGTGCTCATTTAAGAGAGGCTGTCCTTAAGAAACGTCTCTTACTAACCAAATAAGGTCTCATATACTCTAACGTAGCTTTGGAGTAGCGTATGTACTATATACCTCTTCCACGCATAGAACCCAAATATCTTAGAATTTGCATATATTGTCCAATGTTGAAAGAAGTTTGAGCCCAAATGTGTGGAATAATAGAGGAGCACTATTATTTATGTCATTATATATGATAATAAATCAAAATGAACTTTTGAAGATTTTTTAAATCCCGGATGATATATTTTTAAGTGGAAGAAAATTAAGGAGACAAGTTTTCTTAAGATTAGTGTAACTATCTGCTTTTATTTTCTATTAGAGAAGTTGTGGTTTCACAGAACATTCTTAAATAAAATACGGTATCCCCTTATACTGCCACACTCACTAACAAGACCTTGCATTTGTGTGGAACATTTGTTACAATTGATGATAGCATATTTTTAAAATTGTACCAATTTTTTAAGAGTACTTACCTTTGTTACCATCAAAAGATTATTAAAATAGTGCTATTAACTATTGCCCATAGTTTACATTAGGTGTATTTTTCCCATACACCACCCTAAAATTAACACATTTTATTAGCATTGCACATTTGTCCTAATCCATAAAAGAACATTCTTATACTTGTACTAATAAATGCAGTCCATCATCTATAATAAGGTTCACTATGTTATACAGTCCTATGTTTAATCATTTAAGTTTTACTCTAGTAACATATATTACCTGAAGTTTCTCCTATTCACCACTTTCACCTATATAATTTGGTGTCATTAATTACACTCACAATATTGTGGTACCATCACCACCATCAATTTACAAACCTTATAAACAACCTAAATAGAAATTCATTAAAAATTAAGCATCAACTCCCCATTCCCTAAATTCTATCTATCCTCTGGTAAGCTATAATCTAGATTCTAAATATAATGAATGTGCTTATTATAGTAGGATCATATCAGTAAGATTATACAAAATCTGTCCTTTTGCATGCGGCTTATTTCACTCAACAAATTGTCCTCTAGATTCATCCATGTTGTTGCATGCATCAGGACTTCATTCCTTTTTCTTTTATGGCTGAACAATATACAATTGTAGGTGTATATCACATATTGTTTATCCATTCATCAACTGATGGACACATGGGTTCTTTTCATCTTTTAGGAATTGTGAATAATGCCACCATTAAATTAGTGTGCAAATATCTGTTTGAGCCCCTGTTTTCAGTTCTTTTGGGTATATACCTAGTAGCAGAATTTCTAAGTCATATGGCAAATCTATACTTAGCTTTCTGAGAAACTGCCAAACTGTCTTCCACAGCAACTGCATCATTTTATATTGCTACCAGCAATAAATGAGTGTCCCTATTTTTCCACATCCTCCATAACACTTGAAGTTTTCTGGTATTTTTTAATAGTAGCCATTCTAGTGGGTGTGAAATGAATCTCATTATGGATTTGGTTTGCATTTCCCTCACAGCCAGTGACGTTGAACATCTTTTAATGTGCTTTTAAGCCATTTGTTTATCCTCTTTGGAGAAATGTCTATTCAAGTCTTTTGCCCATTTTTAATTGGGTTGTTTGCTTTTTTATTGTTGAGTTTTAAGATTTGTTTATATATTCTGGGTATTAAACCGTTCTCAGATATGTGGTTTCCAAATATTTTTGCCCATTGAGTAGGTTGTCTTTTAACTTTCATGAAAAAGTCCTTTGAGCTGGAAAAGTTTTTAATTTTGAGGAGGTCCCATTTATCCATTTTTTCTTTGGTTGCTGTGATTTGGGTATAAAGTCTAAGAAACCATAACTTAACACAAGCTCTTGAAGATGCTTTCATACATTTTCTTCTAGGAGTTTTATAGTCCTTGTTCTTGTATTTAGGTCTTTGATCCATTTTGAGTTAATTTTGTATATGGTATAAGATAGGGGTCCTCTTTCAATCTTTTGTATATGGAAATCCAATTCTTCCTGCATCATTTGTTGTAGAGACTATTCTCTCCCAATCGAGTGGACTTAGCAGTTTTGTCAAGTATCAATAGGCAGTAAATGAGAGGGTCTTTTTTGGAACTCTCAATTCAATTCTATTTGTTAATATATCTATCATTGTACCAGTACCATGATGTTTTGAACATTGTAGCTTTGTACTATGTTTTAAAGTCAGGAAGTTTGAGTCTTCCCAACTTCATTCTTTTTCAAGAAGTTTTTTCCTATCCGAGTTCCCTTACCCTTCAAAATAAATTTGATAAATGGCTTTTCCAATTCTGCAAAGTAGTCTATTGGAATTTTTATGAGTATTGCATTTAATCTGTAAATCATGGTTGATAGTATTGAAATCTTAAAGATATTTAGTCTTTCAATCCATGAACATGTAATGTTCTTCCATTTATTTAGATCTTCTTTGGTTTCTTTTAGCAATATTTTGTAGTTTTCTGTATAAAACTTTTTTATATCTTGGTTAAATTTATTTGTAGATATTTGTTTATTTTAGTTACTATTGTAACCACTAAGAAATTGTTGGCCATTACTTCCTTAAATATTCTTTTTGGCCTTTACCTTTCTCTTCTCCTTCTGGGACATCCATGAAGCATATATTTGTGCACTTCATGCTGTCACTCAAATCTCTGAGACACTGCTCAATTTCTTTCTATTCTTTTCTTTATCTGTTCTTCTGACTTTATGATTTCACAGTAACGTGTGCCTGCATTCCTTACTGAACATTCTGAGAGAAAATTTGCTTCCAGGCACATATAGATTTTTTTGAAGAATTTAGTTCCCTGAGGTTGTAGGACTGAGATTCCCATTTCTTTGTTGGATGTTGGCCGGGGGTCTTTCTCAGATCCTAGAAGCCACCTATATTCCTTGGCTAGTGACTCCCTTCCTCCGTCTTTAAAGCCACTAATGATACAAGTCCTTCTTATGCTTCATGTCTCTCTGACCTCCTCTTTTGCCTCACCCTCCTTCTCTTCCAGGCAGATGGATTTCTCTACTTTTAAGGATTCATGTGATTAGATTCGGCCTACCTAGATAATCCAAGATTATTTCCTCATTTTAAGATTGGTAGCCTTTATCATATCTGCAAAATCCCTTATGTCATGTTAAGTAATGTTACTTTATAAGATCCAAGATTCGGGTCTCGAAGTCTTTTGGGGCCACTGTTCTATCTATTACACTTATAAGGAAATATCATTAATATTCAGATCTCTAGCTAGTATAAAAGCTCAGGCTGCTATACTATTATAGATTCACTTCTTATGAAGCAAACTATGCTCTTGGTTTCTTGCATCTCTCCAATAAAGATCAGGGGACACCTGGGGATAATTGAGGCATATACATTGTGCAACCTGGGGTTTCAGATTGTAAATGATTTACACCATTTTAGCTTACTTAACCACCTGTTAAGAAAATAAATGCTTGAATTTTTAAAAGCTTAAATAAGAGTTCTGTGCCATTTCTTAAGTCTGCTTCTCATTATCGCAAAGAACACAAGTGCATTGGATCTTTTTGCTGCAATCCTAGTAAAATTAAAATTGGAAGTTAAATTGCAAAATTGGTGATAAAGATAATATGTCACATGTGGAAAGCACTTTAAAGAACTTAATAAATTACTTGGCAAATTGAGAGACATATGACATAACCAAAGTTTTGATATTTTTGTCTTGGTGAAGCCCTGCCTTCCTGTTACTTCTTGCCTCTATTTGTTTATGGCATTTTTATTATGAGTCTCTAAGGGAAATTCATGGTGTAGGAATCAAATATGTCTTGATTATAAAAGAACATGACATTCAGGGTCAGAGATAAGTCTTTTCTTGGGGTGTGATGGAGTAGGAAAAACCATCGACAGGGAGATTGGAGAGCTGGTTATAAACTCATCTCTGCCACCACACATGGACCTTAGAAGTCATTATTTCAGTGTGTGTATTCTGCCACATCTAGTGCTACCAATGGATAACAAATTTGAACACTCAAAATGTAACAGAATATTGCACTTAATATACATAAATCCTTTATTTTTAAAAAATCATTTAATACTCACAAGTAAGGAAGTATGATTCCTTTAACTTTGTCATTTATCAAGATTGTTTTGTCCTTTATTATTAAGTGAAACAAACTCTATTTGCAAATGGCATGATTTTGTATTTAGAAAATCCTAAGGAATATACAAAAAAAACATTTGCACTAATAAATGAGTTATGCATTATCACAGGATAGAACAATAGACAAAAATCCTTTGTTTATTTATATGCTAACAATCCATAAATGAAATTTAAAATACCCCATCTATAATATTAGAAATAAGAATAAAATACTTAGGAAAAAATGTAGCAAACAAAGTGCAGGGCTTGTACAGTTTAAACTACAAAACATTTAGAAAGAAATTAGCAATCTCATTACACAGAAAGACATCCATCTTCATGAATCAGAAGACAATATAGTTAAAATGGCAATGCTACCCAAACTGCTCTTTGATTCAATACAATCCCTATCAAAATGAAAGCTGGGCTGCTTTTGCAGAAATTGACAGTCTAATACTTATATTCACATAGTTTGTATCTTTCTAGGAATGTGTCCATTTCAACTAGGCTAATTATTTACTGGGATAGAGTTGTTCATCATATTCCCTTATGATTTTTATTATTTCTGTAAGATAAGAGTGATATTCCCTCTTTCATCTCTTATTTTAATAATTTGGGTGTTCTCTCTTTTTTAAAGGTTGCCCTACCTAAAGTTTTGCCAATTTTGTTGTTCTTTTCAAAGAACCAAATTTAGTTTCACTGATTTTCTCTATTTCTTTTCTATTCTCTTGTGGTGACTTGAAGCTTGACATGCCCCAGAAAAAATATGTTCTTAAACTAATCCATTTCTGTAGGTGTGAACCCATTGTATATTGGACCTTTTGATGAGGTTATTTGAGTTAAGGTGTGGCCCACATCAGTAAGGTAGGGTCATAATCTTATTACTGGAGTCCTTTATAAGAGAATGAAATTCAGAAAAAGAGAATGCCATAGAGGGTGTAGCCAGAAGGTGAATATCAAGGAACACTGAAGTGAAGGGAGAGAACAGAAGACACCACTATGTGCCTTGCATGTGACAAACTAAAGATCAGTTCCCAGTAGCCAGCCCAAGAATGCCACAGTCTTCACGGAAAAGCATGACCTTGATTATGCCTTCATTTAGACTAAATTCCCATTCTTTGAGACAAACAATTCTACAGTATTTGCTTGAGCAGCCTAGGAAACTAAAAGCATCACTATTTCATTTATTTTAGTTCTAATCTTTCATTCTTCTGCTTACATTGGGTTTAGCTTGCTGTTATCTTCCTAGTTTTCAGGGTGTAGTTTACGTTGCTAGTTTGAAATCTGTCTTCTTTTTTGATAATGTGTTTATAGCTATAAATTTCCCCCTAAGCCCTGCTTTTGCTGCTCTCATATTGTTCAATATTTTGTCTTTGATTTTGTTCATTTCAATGTGTTTTCTATTTTTCTTTGTAATTTCTTCTTTGACTCATTAATTATTTTGGGTGATATAGTTTAATTTCCAAGTATTTTTGAGTTTTCCAAATTTCTTTATGTTATTTACTTTACTTCTGATTTAATTCCACTATGGTCCAAGATCATACTGTGCATTGTTTTATGATCTCTGTCCTTCAAAAGATCTATTATATGATCTTCGCTCAAGAATGTTCAGTGTACATCTGAGAAAATTACGTATTTTGCTCTTGATGAGAGGTGCATTCTATAGATCTCTGTTAGGTCTAGTTGACTTATAGTGTTTTTAAAGACCTTTAATCCATGTTATTCTGTCCATAAATGATAGAAATCCTATCTTCTTCTGGTTTACATAGATATTTTCTTGTATACTTTTTAATTCCCAGGTTTTTTGCTTCCTTCATATTTCTTTATTTTTATCATGTTCACTCAGGAGATTAAAATTCACTTCTTAACATAATACAATCTACTCCAAATTAATACCAAATTAATTTCAATAATATACAAAAAAGTTGTTCCAATATAGCTTTATTTATAAAAACTGACTTTCACATTATATTTCTATATGATAAGCCCATAAATGTAGTCTTATATTAATTGCTTTATATCATCTTTTAAAACAGAGAAAGAAACTACTACTAATAAAAATATGGTTATTCTGTTTTCATAATATCTGTGTAGTTTTATTTACTGGTACTCCTCATTTCTTCATGTAGAATCAAGTCATTATTCACTGTCATCTCATTTCACCTTGAAAGACTTTCTTTATTATTTGATTTAGATCAGAACTAAATCACACCAAATTCTCTCAGTTTTGTTTATCTGTAAATACCTCCTTCATGTCTTCCTTTTTGAAGGATACTTTTCTCGATATAGACTTCTGGGTTAACAAGATTTTTGTTTGAATGCATACTCCTCTCTTTCGACCTTCACAGTTTCTGAAGAGAAATTAGCCATTAATCTTACTGAGGATTATGTGACTATGATGAGTTGCTATTTTTATCATTTAAAATTTTTCTCTTTATTCTTGATTTCTGTCTATTTGGCTGTGATGTGTCTAGGTGTGGGTTTTTGAAGCTAATTCTCCTTAGAGTTTGCTGAGTTTCTTGAATGTATAAATTAAGTTTTTCATCAAATTAGGGAAGTTTTGGTCATTTTTCAAATATTTTCCCATTTTTCATTCTTTTCTCTTTTGGGGACTCCCATTATGCAGAGGTTGATATGCTTGATGCTGTCCACAGTCTCTGATACACCATTCATTTTTCTTCATTCTTTCTGCTCCTCAGATTGGACCATCTCTATTGACTTATGTTCATGTTCAGTGATTTTTTTTTTCTTCTGCCAGTTCAAATATGAACCCTCTAGTGAATTTTCTATTTCAGTTATTACATATTAAAACTACAGGTTTTCTATTTGGTTCCTTTTTTGGGATTTCTATTTCTTTTATGATATTCTATATTTCGTGAAACAGCATTGTTGTATTTTCCTCTAATGGTTTATAAAAGATTTCTTTTAGTTCTTTTAACATATTTGTAATAGTTGATTTAAAGGTTTTCTTATCACCTCTGAAAGCTGGGAAAACTCAGTCATGTTTTCTGCTGGCTGCTTGCTTTCCTGTGTATATAGCATATGTTACTGTTTCTTTCCTTGTCTAATACATTTTTTAAAAGTTGGACATTTTAGATAGTACATTATAACTTCTCTGATATAAGATTCTTTACATACCAGAGGTTTGCTTTTGTTGTTTGTTGTTTTTCTTGTTGTTGTTATTTGTTTAATGACTTTCCTTGATTAATTTTTTGATATTGTATTCCCTGCAGTGTGTCCACTTAGATCAGTGTTACTTTTTCTTTCAAAGTTCTTCTTTTTATTTTTAAGCCTGGCCCTCTAATGGTCATAGCTAGGTCAGTGTAACTTAGTTTGTTCAACCAATGATTAGTCAGAAGATTCCCTTAAGCGTCTTGCCTGTAAGTCTTCCACACTTTGATAAAAGGATTTGCATGAAGAAGCATGCCTTTAAACTTCAGGCAGTTTAAAAGACAGACTTAGCTTTCACTTCAGCTTGTTCAGGTCCTTAAGTTCATCCAAAAGTGAGTTTCTGGTGCCTCTTCCTTTCCTGCATATTTCCTGGGCATGAACACATCTTTGCATTTGTGTGAAGACCTATTGAGCCCCAGGAATATGTCAGAGCTTTACAAAAATTCCCTTTAATCATCTAATTTACCAAGATTTCCTTTTACGTTCCAAGATAAGCTCCTGTTTGCCCCAATCAAAATCATAGTCTTAGGCAACTAAGATGTTGCCAGCAGTTTGCTTTTACTTGGGAAAGTCTCTAGGTTATTCTACTCTCCACCCTAAGTTGAGTTCTGTGTAAAATCAAACAGCTGCTACAATCTTGAGAATAGGGACTATCCAAAGAGCTGTAAGTTCAGGCTAAGTATTAACTAACCTCTGGAGATGGTGCTTTTAAAGGAGCTCCAAGAGTGGTCACCTATTTCTATTGTCACAATGCTGTCACTTTTTAGCTACAGTACCACTGAAATGGGGAATAATTGGGGATGGGAATAGCCTAAGTTAAAATGTCCCAGAGCCTGTTGTCTTACCTAGGTTCAGTAGTTTCTTTTGTTATTCTTCATTTCTGTTAAAGTGCTTTTGATTTCCAGCATTTCCTTTTGATTTTCTTATACTTTAATCTCTTTGCTTGCATTACTCATCTGTTTTTGCATGTTGTCCAATTTCTAGATTAGAATTCTTAGCATATTAATTACTGTTACTTTAAATTCCTGGTTGATATTCCAAACTTTCTGCCTTAGCTGAGTGAGTCAGGTTGTAATGTTTGTTTTTTCTTTTCAGATTGTGGTTATTTTCTCTCTCTCTCTCTTTTTTTTTTTTTTTTAAAGAAATCTGCTTTTAATTTATTCTTTTTGTATTAAGAATTTGTATAGTACCTTTACATTTTGCAAAACAGTGCTGTCAACTCTTATTAAAGCATTTTTCTAATGAAAAGATCCCAGTGCCTCTTGGGCATTTTGTGCGTTTGTCGTGACAGCTGCCATCAGCAGGAGTTTCACTAGGCTCTTTTCTATAAATATATATATGTGTATATATATATATTTTTTAGAGATTTATTTATTTACCTATTTACTTTTTCCATTTTTACCCACCCACCAAAAATGGGAATTTTTTGCTGTTTTTGTGTCCATTTGCTGGGCAATTCTCTGTGTCTGTTTCCTGCCTTCTTTTCTCATCCTTCTCTTCCTGTTTTCACTGAGATTCGATCCTTGGGACCTCTGATGTGGGGGAGAGGTGTCCTACCGCCTGTGCCACCTCTGTTCCTGGTTTTTCGGTGCATCTTTTCTTGGCTCTCCCTTGTGTCACTCTCTTGTTATATCATCATCTTGCTGCGTGGCTCAGCGGGGCCTGACGGCGCACTCATGTGCAGAGCCTAGGGGTCTCACCCGCTTGCGGGGCCTGACGGTACACCCGCGCACTGGGCCTGGTGGCCCACACGTCTTCTATATTTTTCTTTTTTTTTAATTTTTACCAGGAGGTTTCAGGGATTGAGCCCAGATCCCTCCATATGGGAAACGGATGCCCAACCATTTGAGTCACATCCGTCTCCATGCTATATCTCCTAAGGTTGACCAAAGATACCTAGAGTTACAGTCATTTCCCATTCAGGATGGTCATATAACAAATCAGGCTTGGTTTATCACCAGCATTCTAAAAACCAGACCTAGGGAGGAAAACTAGGTCTAGGGACACATGCATGGTTTCTAATATAATGAATATTTAGCCTACCCTGATTATCACAAAATCAGGACAGTGAGAATATTTGCAGGGCTTTCTTTCCCTTGTTTTTTAGCATGTTTTTCAATTTTTCTTTTGAAAGTCAGATGTGATCTGTCAGGCAAGAGGACATGAAGTAAATAGGCCTTCAGTGTTAGATTTTATGTTTATCAGGTTTGGAGTTAGGTTGTGTGTAATAATTCCTGTTGCTCAAGGGTTCGAGCTTTGATTTCCTCTTGTGCCCTTATGTTTGTCTCTTCCTGTTTGCTTTGGGCTTCCATATAGAAACTTTTTCTTACATGGCGTCTATGTCTTGCAACTCTCTTTGTTGTAATCCATTGTTATTATCTTGGAGTCTTGTTGATGTGATGTATTTGGGATGGGACGTATTCTATAAACTTATGTTTAAATCTCCAGGTGTTTCTGTTTTGTTTGTTTTTGTTTGTTTTTGTTTTTATTTTGTCTTTTGGAGGGTGGATTAGGAAAGAGTCCCTAGACTGTTACTTTCAGAAGAATTTATTAGCATGTTTCTTCCCCTTATGTGAAACAGGAAGGCTAGAGAGGGCTGAATTAAGACTAATGCTCTTCCCTCATTCAGATAAGACTTGGCTAAGTAATTTCTCTTGAAGACTATAATTCTGTATAGAGAACAAAATGAAGAACAGATCAATCTAAGTATATATCAGAATATTTACTTTTTTCCTTTACCTTGCCAAAGCAGTATCTTCACAGGGAGAAAATGTTAAGTTAAATCACCCCGTTGCAGTAACCAGGCATATCTGATTTATTTCTAGCTCATCTTTTCATGTGACCATGCAATTCAGAGTCATCTTTTCACCAAGGCTAGGTTTGCTTTTATTGTATTCTCCAGTTGGATAAGCCCTAGGCTTGCTTCCTCTTCTCTGCACACTCTGAGGCCACTAAAATCAAAGTTCTATGTCATTAGGTTCAGCAAATACTCTCAAAGGGAAAATTGTGTCCATGCCCTTCTTTTTACCTCCCTGGATTCTCTCTTCTTTTAGCCATGTTTGACTATGATGTATTCACTTTTTTAAAAAAGATTTGTTTTATTTATTTCTCCATACCTCCCCACTCCCCACCTCCGCCACCCTCGCCACCCCCACCACCCCTGCCGCCGGCCTGATTGTTTGAGCTCACTGTCTGCTCTCTGTTAATCTTCTTTTTAGGAGACACCAGGAACTGAACCTAAGATCTCCCATGTGGGAAGGAGACACCCAATCACTTGAGCCACCTCTGCTCCTTGCTTGTTGTATCTCTCATTGTGTTTCCTCACTGTGTCTCTTTGTTGCATCATCTTGCTGTGTCAGCCTGTCACATCAGCTCGCTGTCTTGCTCATCTTCTTTAGGCGGCACCGAGAACAAAACCCAGGACCTTCCATGTGGTTGGTGGGCACCCAACTGCTTGAGCCACATTCACTTCCGTATGACGTATTCACTTTTAAACCATTATCTTATTGATATATTTCAAGATTTTTTAATCCAGAACTTTGTTTAAAAATTGTTTATAGTATGAGTTCCAGACAGGGTTCCTATTATTTTATGTTGCCCAAAATAGAAAAAAAATGAAGTGATTCTATTCTAGCCCTCTTATTCAGATCTACTCTATCATTATTTGTATCCCTAAATCCAAAACCTTCCCCTCCCTTTCCTGCTCCCTATCATATCTGCCCTCCATTCCCTGTAACTTCAGTACCTCTATAGTAAGAAGCCCCAAGGGATTCCCCTTTGCCATGCTACCTAACATTATCCATGGCTGAGATTAAAGTTAGCATGAGATAAAACATGCTGCTTATTAACTGAATGCAATGAGAGTGGTTTCTGCAAATCTAAATGAATTTCACCATGAATAAATTGGAAATCAAACAAAAGAGTTTTGTGCATATGAAGCATTTACAAAAGTGATTTGCTGACTTCATTTTTAGTCCTCTGCCAGAAGTAAGCAATGCAATGTTGCTGAATCTTGTTTCTCAGTAGGAGATGTGCTTCCTTTTGTCTTTAATGATTTGAATGTTCTTGAGTTTGTGCATTTACATCCCACCACACACTTAGGCATTTCACAAACTCTTACAAATTGAAGTGTTCTTTTCAATCACAGGAAATTCAGTTACTATTTATTCAGATATTTCCTCCCCACTGTTATTATTAGTGATCCTGGGGCATCTATTATAATGAGGTTGACTTTGGTATAATGTTCTGTATTTCTATTCCCATTATTTAATCTCTTTATCCCTTCCTGATAACTGCTGAGTAAGTTCCTTAAATTGATCTCCCAGCTCATTCCTTTGTTTTCTGGATGTGCTCTTTTTGATGACCATCCTATCCCCTGAGTACTTTATTTTAATCCCCTGCCTCTACCACTTATGTTTAGCTGTTCTTTCTTTAGACTCCTACTAAATGACTAGAGTTCATGATGCTAATGGCATAGTGCCAACCCGGAACTGTACACCCCCATTCAAACTGCAGCCTTCATTACATTTACCTTAAGATCACTCCTGTTGAAATGCCTTCCATATGAATGGAGAGATAAGAGTGGGGGTGATTGCTGATATTGCTTATTTATTTCAATTTTGCTTTTGTTTAGTATAGAATGGGACTTTTAAGGAATAGTTCTATTATAACATTTCAAAGCCAGCTGTGTGATATTTTATTCCTTGCCTCTAGAATCAGATTTAGTTTATAAAATTTAAACTTTGGTTTCCACTATTTAAAAAAACACATATGAGTCATTCTTCTTGCAAAAACATTTGAAAGACTTTATCTTAATATGTATTTCATCAAACCAAAGACATCTCTTTCACTGCCTGAAAAGAAAAAAGATACTGAATTTCTTAACAATGTTCATTATATTAATTTCCTTAGTCTTTTAAACTATGTTTGATGATGTTAACACAACTCCAACATAAGTTATTTATGATGTGACAAAATGGTTTCACTTTCAAAATATTTTTGTTCTTATGGTCTTTCTTGGTAAGTGTTCCATATCCACCTGGAAAAAAAAATGTATTCTGCTGTTGTTGAGTGTAATAGACTGTAAAATGCTAATTAGTTAAAATTGGTTGACAGTGTTAGGGTCTTCTACATATTTATTTTCTATCTACTTGTCCTATCAATAAATGTGAAAGTAGTGGCAAAGTCTTCAACTAGAATTTTGGGCTTATCTAATTCTCTTTTTATTCTATCAGTTTATTGTTTCATAGATTTTGATGCTCTATTGTTAGAGGCACGCACATATAGGATTGTTACGTCTTCTTGTTGAATTGACCACTCTACCTTTATGTAATTGCTTTTTTAATCCCTAGTAATATTCCTTGTACTAAAGTCTGCTTTGACTCTTTAATTTACATTAGTTCTTTTTTTTTAACCATATAAATTTGGAATAATCTTGTCTGCATCTACCAAAATAAAGTTTCTGAGATTATGATAGGAATTGTATCAAACCTGTGTATCGATTTGAAGAGAATTCATATTTATATTATTGAGTATTCTAATCCATGCTATATGTCTCTCCATTTATTTATATCTCCTTTGATTCCTTTCTTCAGAATTTTGTAATTTTCAGCATATAAGTATGTTTTGTTAGATTTACACCTCAGTAACTCATTTTTTAGCAGTTGTAATTTTGTTGTGAACATGCTCATTGTTTATATATCAATGCACAATTGATTTTTGTGTTGCTCAACTCATTTATTAGTTTTAGGAGTTTAGTTTGTAGATTCTTTGGAATTCTACAGACAATCATGTCATCTACAAATTGGAACAGTTTTATACCTTCTTTTTATATCTCTATTCCCTTTTTTCCTTTTCTTCTCTGTTTGTACTAGCTAGATTTTAAATCACTATGTTGAACAAGAGTCATGACAAGGGACATATTTGACTTGTTCCCAATTTCAGGAGGGGAGCATTCAGTCTTTCACCATTAAGGATAAAAAATAGCTGTAATTTTTTTTTTTCCAACCCAACAACCAATTTGGGAAAATTACTCTCTATTCCAAATATTCTGAGAGTTCTTATCATGGATGGGTATTGAGTTTTGCCAAATGTTTTTCTCTATCAAATGATATGTTCATGTGATTTTTGTTCTTTAGCCTGTTAATGTGGTGCAATACATAGATTAATTTTAAAATCTTGAAACCTCCTTGCATTGCTGGAATAAAAATTTTATTGTGGTAACATATATATAACATAAAACTTGCCATTTTACTCATTTGTAAGTGAACAATTTAGGGTATTAACTACATTTACAATGTTATACTACCATCACCATCATCTTTTCCCAAAATATTTCTATAACCCCAAACAGAAATTCTGTAATCACTAAGTAATAACTCATATTCCTTCCCTCCCACTGGCCCTTAGTAACCTCTAATCTACTTTCTACCTCTATGAATTTGCTTATTCTAGATATTTCATATAAGTGGAATCAATACGTGTCTTTTTGTGTCTGTCTTATTTCACTTAGCATATATTTTCAAAGTTAACACATGTTATAGCGTGTATCAGAATTTCATTCCTTTTCTCAGCTGAATAATAATCCATTATGTTTATACCACTATTTTTGTTTATCACATTGATCTGTTGATATACACAAGTTATTTCCATCTTATGGCTATTTTCAGTTTGGGGGGATAAATACCTAGGTTTGGAATTACTGGGTCATATGGCAATTCTATGTTTAACATTTTGAGGAACCACCATATTGCTTTCCATACATTTGTATCATTTATCATTCCCACCAGCAATGGAGGAATATTCCAATTTCTACACACCCTTCCCAACACTTGATATTTCCTGATGTTTTTTATTTATTTTTATTTATTTATTTTTTAATAATTGCCATCTAGTGTGTATGAAGTAGTATCTCATTGGGGGATTGATTTGCATTTTCCTAATGGCTAATGATGAGCATGTTTTCATGTGCTTGTTGATAATGACTATTTTCTTTGAAGAAATGTCTATTCAAGTCCTTTGCCAATGTTTAATTTTTTTATTTTTGTTTTTGAATTGAAGAAGTTCTTTATAAATTCTGGGCATTAAATCCTTATCAAATATATGATTTGCAACTACTTCCCTCATTCTGTCTGTTGTATTTTCATTTTCTTGATAATGTTTTTGATGCACAAAAGTTTTTTAATATTATGAATTACAGTTTATCTATTTTTTTCTTTTATTGCTTGAATCTAAGCAATACAATTTTGGTGTCATATCTAAAAATCCATTGCCAAATCCAATGTCATGTATATATCCCCCATCTTATCTTCTAAGAGTTCAATGGTTTTAGATTTTTCAATTAGGTCATTAATCCATATTAAGTTTCATATATGTTGTGAGGTATAGTTTCAATTCATTCTTTTGGCTATAGAAATATATTTCACCTAGCACCATTTTTGAAGAGGGTATTCTTTCCCCATTGCATGGACTTGGTACCCTGGTTGAAAATTAATTGGGAGTGGATGTGTGACTCCATTGGTTCATGTGTTTGTGTATGTGTGTGTGTATACATACCCTTATGTCAGGCATGCTAGATATTTATCAGTTTTATTGATCTTTTCAATGGCCCAGCTCCTTCTTTCATTGATTTTCTCTATATTTATCTGTTTCAATTTCTTCGATTTCTGCTCTGATTTTTAATATTTCCTCTTTTCTGCTTGCTTTTTTTCCTTTGGCTTTTCTTTTTCTAAGCACTTGAGGTAGGAACATAGATTATTGATTTAAAACTTTTCCTCTCTTTAATGTATACATTTAGTGTAATGAATTTCCCTGTCAGTACTACCTACACTGTGTCTTAAATATTTAAATATATAACATATTCATTTTCATTCAGTTCCATGAATCATTTAAATTTCTTTCGACTTCCTCCAAGATCTAACGATTACTTAAAATTTTGAATTTTTTTTTTGCCTGTGTTTTCTTTTTGTTGTTGTTGTTGTTGTTGTTGTTGCTGCTGTTGTTCTTTGTTTTTCTTTTGTTTCCAAGTGTTTGTATATTTTCCTATTATCTCTATTGATTTATAGTTTGACATTAGTGTTGTCAGGAAAAAATTCTGACTTCATTTTTTAATTGTTCAGTTTCATTTTATGACCCAGGATATTGTTTATCTTGGTATATATCCTGTCACCACTTGGAAATAATGTGTTGGTTGGGAAATTATTACAATTAATGTAATTATTAATATATTAGCCCTTAGATCTGCCACTAAATCTTTTGTTTTCTGTTTGTTCTCTCTGCTTTTCTTTCTTGGTTTTCTTTGTCCTGGCTTCCTATCAGTTACTTGAATAGTTTTTGGATTCCATTTTTATTTACTTATAGTATTTTGGGGGTTTCTCTCTTTGTACAGTGTTTGTAGTGGTGGATCTAAGTATCATTTTGAACTCAGGACCTCATACATGTGAAGCAGGTACTCAACCACACGCACTGAGGTACACCCACTCCCATTTGTTTCCTCTTTATATTTTCTATTTCTTTGCTGAGACTTTTGATTTTTTTCAATTTGTTTCAACCATGTTGCAATTGCTCTTTGAAGCATTTTGTATCATAACTGCTTTAAAATGTCTTTCAGACACTTCTAAAATCTCTGTCATTTCATCATTTGCAACTGCTGGTTGTCTTTTTTCATCTAGCTTGAGATCTTACTGTATCTTAGTATCATGGGTTATTTTCATGTGAATCTTGGTTATTTTGCTACTATGTTATAAAATGTTGGATTTTATTTAGAACTTCTGTTTTAGCTGTATTTTACTGACACCACCCCAGCAGGGGTAGAATGCTATCCCATTACAGCCAGGAGGAGGTAGAAGCCCAGTATCTCCACAAAGATATCCAGAAAGGGGGTTATCTCATTACTGATTGGCAGAGGAATAAGTTTGGGTTCCTCATGTGGCCTCCACTGACTAGTGGTTGGTTTGGTCTTATACTGGAGGTCAATGGTGAAAGCCTTGACTCTCCACTAACACTCCTCTGAAATCATGTCAATGGAGAGGGAAACGACTGAATGTGGGTGGAAATCTAGGCATTCGTATGGTCTCTATTGACACTCCAATGGAGGATGAAGCTTTACTGCCTGACAACAATGAAAGTCCTTTGTTCCTTCTCATTTTATTCAACCCCAGTCTGTTTGTGTTTGAAGGTACTTTAATACATTCTCACAAGAATGGAATTCTAGGCTTACTACTTGCCTTTGCTGCCATGCGTGGAGTGTTACAGCTTTTCTGTGGTGTTTGGCTGGAGTAGAGTCATTACTGCTTAAAAGTTTTCTGTCTTGCTTGTATACCAGTTTCTTGGTCCTTTGCTAGGAATTTCAGAGTTTTGTGGGGGTTTTTTGTTGTTGTTTTTGGTCTCTTCCCATTGGTGTGTCTGGGTTGCTAGGTTTTCCAGCTCTAAATCTTGGATATGTGAGACAAAAAAAAAAAGAAAGAAAAAGAAACCTCTGAGAACTCACTACCATGTTGTGCCTCAAGTTCTGAAGTCCTTAGTCTGTTGTCTTCTCTCCACATTTTTGAGTCCTCTTAACTTTGTTTTATATAGAATATGCAAGGCATTTAGTTGTACTTAGTGGAAGAAATAAGAAGGAATATATCAAACCAATTTACCTGAAAGCAAATGTTCTGTATTGAGTACTTTGTAATTCTATTTCATTTCCAATATTAGCTTATTATTTACATCTCTTTTGCAAATGTTTTATAGGTTATCAAAAGTTTACAATATGCAAGTTTCAACCATTACAATCCACCTTCAAATAATACTAAATCACTTCATGTGCATGATACAAATACACTCTTCAGTGACTATTTGTTTTAAGCAAGTGACTTTTAGATTAATTAAAATGTAAACACAAATAATATTGCAGTCACTTTCAATTATTTTATCTATAGCACTCTTCCATTTCTTTGTGTAGATGAAGATTTCTCTCTGTCATCATACTCCCTTTGCCTAAGAAACTTCCTGTTAACATTTCTTGGAGTGCAGGGACACTGGTGATGAATCTTATCTACTGTTGCTTCTCCGAAAATGTGATTATTTTCTCTTTATATTTTAAATTTATTTTTACTGGGTATGAAATGCTGGGTGGGGGAGACTTTTTGTTTTGTTTTGTTGTGCCCCCTCCCCTTTTTGGAACATTCATTGCCTTTCTGGCTTGCGTAATTTCTACCAAGTAGCTTGTTGAAATTTTAGTCTTCATTTCTCTATACATAAAGCGCCTTTTATCTCTGGCTACCTTCAAGATTTTTTTTTTTTTTTGTCTTTGATTTTCATGAGCTTAAGATATATCTGGGGTTAGATTGTAAAATGGCAAGGGAGGAGGTGATACCAAATGCAGTCAGAAGCCATGCGACTGTTGAAGAGGTATGTTGAGCCCTGCCTGTTTGCGTGAGGTAGAGAATCGGGAGAGACTCAAATCAGTATCCTGCATATGTGGGAAGTCTTGGCTGAATTGTGAAGGATGTCTTTGAAAAGTGTTTTAAAGAAGCCATTAGATCTTCCATGTTAGTGAACTTGCAGCAGAAGAGGGAGGCTGTCTCAGCTTAAGGTAATGGTGATTAAGGAGGAACCAGGAATTGACCTCATACATGGGAAGCAGGTGTTCAACTCCTGAGTTGCACTTGCTCCCCTACATTCTTTTTTAATTTGTGTCCCTTATGTACAAATTCTGGTCTCCTTCATTGATGATTTTTGGATTTTTATCTTGGTCCACCGAATGGACCATCATTTTCTGTTTTTTTTCATTTGTTTTGTAACCTTTTGTTGCACACTGTACATTTTAGTATTTTAACATGTTAACTACAGAATTTAGTACCTGAGCTGTTTATTCCTTAATTTTGTATGCAGCTAATGATATAACAGAGATTACCTTGAGGGTCAGGATATAAGAAAAACAAACATAAAATTATACCTTTTAGGGAAATTATCTCAGTATATGATGAGAAACAAGGAAAGGTTACTCTAACAATTTTTTCAAATTTCAAAATAAAGTCATTAATATATTGATGGAAATTTTATATGTATTCAAAATTAATTGAGTTAACAATGCCTTAATTACCTATTACTGAGCTTTTTTCCAGGAACAAGTCATATTTAAATATAAATGTTATATATTATAAAAGTTATTTCTAAAACGGATTTTCTCAAAACTTGTTTTCTATGTGTGTGGCAGTTTGACATTATTTATGAATTCCCAGAAGAGAAATTATGTTTGTAAATTAATCTATTCCTCTGGGTGTGATGCCCTTTCAATGCACTAGATTTGGCTGACATGTCTTGATTTAATGACCTGTAAGATTAAGGCTTTGATTTGACCAAGTCAGTAGGGCGTGACTCAAGGTTGAGTACCTGCTCCCTTGGTGGGCTGATATAAATGGGTACTCACTCAATATGACACACGGGAAGAGAGAGAGCTCCACAGACATGGAAGAAGAGAGAACTTTGATCCTGCAGCCCTGGGAAGAGAGATGTGCCATTCGCCTGATAGTTTGCAGCTGAAGAGAACAGAGCAGGCCTTCCTGAAAAGGCCTGGAAAGAAATGAGTCCTGTGCTACACTGATATAGGAAGCCCTGAGAGACAGCCCTATGCCAGCCTACAGCTGAGATTGTAAGAACCTGGGGCCACAGAGTCCTAAGAGGAAGAAGGAAGAAGAGACCAGGCAGAGATAGCCCATCATTTTGCTTCAACACGTGACAGCTGACCTTGGTGAGAAAGCAGCCTTGAGTTGGACTCTTTAGGGCCTTGTAATTGCAAGTTTCTACCCCAAATAAATACCCTTTATAAAAGCCAACAGATTTCTGGTACTTTGCATCGGCACCCGTTTGCCTGTGGTTTTCTCTTTTATCAAAACTTACAGCAGCATTTAAAACATGTCTGCTTTTCTTTGATATTCTACAAGTACAAATGATCTCTATCTTATAGTTTGAATATGATTATATTC
>JAQZBX010015901.1:0-37019 GCA_029593785.1 Cabassous unicinctus
AATGCAGAGAGAACATATAGCAATACTGAGCATGACCTAAATAAGTAGTTCTTAACCCTGGGTGATGTTCCACCCTAGAGAAAATGTGGCAATTTCTGGAGACACTTTTTATTGTCATGAATGAGGGAGGGATATGCTACTGGTATTTTGGTGTGGAAGCAAGAGATGCTCCTAGAGATTTGCTTTCATTTTCTTACTGCTACCACAAAGACCATGCAATCTGCTGACTTAAACACTGTGTTGGCTTATGTTTTTGAGGTTAGGAGAAGTCCAAAATTAAGGCGTCATCAAGGCAATGTTTTCTGTGTGTGTGTACTGTGGCTGGCTAAAGCAATCCTTAGTCCTTGGCTTTTCTGTCATATGGCAAAGCACATGTCAACCTCTCCTAACTTCTCTGGTTTTATCGACTTCCAGTTTCTGGTTGTTTCTTGAGACTTTCCCCTTATGTGCCTGAATTTCTCCTTTATGTGCCTAAAAATCCTAATAATAATACTAAGACCATTCTCATTCAGTTGGGTCACATCTTAACTGAAGTAACCTCATCAAAAGGTCCTATTTGCAATGGGTTCATCCCTGCTGGAATATATTAAGTTTAAAAAGCATGTTTTTCTAGAGTACAGAGCTCAAGTCACTATAACATCCCATGGTGTTCAGAAAAATCCCCTACAACAAAGAATAATTTGTTCTAAAATGACAATAGTGCCTTTTTTGAGAAGCCTTGTTCTAAACTGCAAACTACTCAATAAACTATCATAGAACTTATATTGAATGCTCTATTGTTACAATGAAGTTAAGTTTCAAAAGGATAACTAGAAAATCCTTAAATGCTTAGACATTCAGTCATCCATATTGAAATAACTAATGGATCCAAAAGGAAATTTCAGTTAAAATTAGAAAAAAAAATGAGCTAATAATTGCAATAGTTTGACATATCAAAATTAGCATGATGCAGCAAAAACCTTGCTTATAGGAAATTTTATAGACTCAAATGTAAATGATAGAAAAAAAGAAATGTAATCCAGTCATGTAAATTTTTATCTCAAATGTGAGAGAAAAAAATCCCAACAAATTAAACACAAAATAAAAATAAGTAAATAATGGATGCAAGTACTTAAATTAACAAGAAAGAAAATACATACATAATAGAAATGTTCAACAATGCCAAAAGAAATAATCCTTTAAAAATTAATACTATTACTATACACTTTATTTATGTATGTTCCTGTATGAATGACACACTTCAATAAAATAGAAAAACTAATACTGTATTTTATAAAGCTAATGAAATTATTCTTTGGAAACAAATAACCAATATTAGGAATGAAAAGAATTATATACCCTATATATGTGTATATACATATATGAAAAGCACTATACTATATTAAACTGACAAAATCCCAGAAAAGTTAGTAAATCTGATAGAAGAAAAAACACAAAATATTATTAGTAGATTTTGTACTTATAGAAATTAGACAGTACAAATAGAAATGCATGTCTAGATGGACTCACCAATAATACTTTCAAATATTTAAGGAAGAAGTTTTGATTTATTTCAGGAATGCAAGATTGTTTTAGTTTTGAAAATCAACTTGCAAAATCAGCACAGTTTACATCTTAACATAAATGAGAGAAATACCCTATGATCTTCTCAAGAAAGCAGTTTAGTTTAACAAATTTAATAAAATAAAAGTTCTATGGACTCAGTTTTTAACCCAGTCAAGTATGGGCATGAGTTCACTTTCCCCAGCTATGCAGGGACCTTTCTGATGGCTGTCTTGTCTCTCCTGTCCCAAACAAATAGTGAAAATTGAGTAATTAGAGGACTATAAAATTCAAAAACAGGTGAAATGGTCTTAGAAGTCAGGAGAGAATTTTCTGAATGAGGCCAGGCAGTGTCGTGGGGTTTTTCACTGTAAGGGAAAACAAAAAGGAATTATGGAGTACAAGGGATAATGCATTGCTTCATCTCGGTGCTAATAACTACAGTATGCTGTTTGTGGAAATTCATACAAAATAAAAGCACATTTATTTTAATTTCAATAAAATTTTTAAATAAAGAACACATAAAATGTTTAAAATATAAAAGATAGCATAATAAAATAAAACAATTGAAATATATAGCATAACATAAAGTATGAGAGTTATAAAACAAATATGTCTTTCTTGGGAATAAATTTGAATTTGCTAAAATAATATTTTGCAGAAAAAGGTGTATGATTTCCACAAGAGGTGGTGACATTACTATAATAATTAAGCATGGTCAGATAAGGATAACTAGGGGTTTCTTCTGTGCAGGTCAGACAAACCAGTTGAAACTGTTTGTCATGCTTTTATGATCTAGCAGGGTGTTGTTAACCACAGGTTTTGGCCCCATTCACCAATTGAGGGTTGCATCTCATCATCATCTGATTTATATCTGATTTTGTCCCTCTGTATCTTAGCAGCAGTAAAAAGAAGAAACAAAGAAGAATAAAGCAGTTAGTTTTAGGCATCCAGTACTTTCCAAACCAATGCTTATGGTGTTTTACTTCACATCCATAAAAAACTTAAACATAAAAGCAAGAACCATAAAGCTTCTAGATGAAAATGTAGGAAAATATCTTCAAGACCTGGTGGTAGGTGGTGGATTCTTAAAGGAGATAAGAGGAGGACTGAAATGGACTACTGATATTTAATGCATGTAGATGTTTTCATTAGCTTTACTGTGTAAGTGTGGAAATGTACAGAGTTGATGGTAACACATTATAGTGAGTAACAGCTAGTTTATAAATCAGAATGTGGCTGAAAAGGGTAGTCTAGGGATGTAAATCCAATTTACAGAAAGCTAGAGAATAATCTAGGAACTGACTAGCACAGTAAACCCAGAGGTGAATGAGAATTGTGGTTGATGGTACAGATGCAAGAGTGTCCTTTGTGAGCTAAAGCAGATGGACATCCCTATTGCAGGGTGGTGGAAATGTGGAGAAGCATGGGAAAAATACAAGTGGAGTGACCTATGGAGTGTGGTTAACAGTAATAATGCAATGTTCTTGCATCTATGCCAAAGATGTACTGTGTTGATGATGGGGGAGTAGGGAAAATGTGTGCCAAATGTACGCTATGAACCTGGTAATAATCAGATGATGTTATCTCATAATCTGTAACAAATGTTCCACCATGGTGTGGTGTGTGGATAGAGGGGTGTTATTTGGGAAATCTGCACATGTGCATTATTGTTTTGTAAGTTTACAACTTCTGTCATCAAAATATATTTAAAGAATAATAATAGGGTGGGTTGGGGGAAAATACACCAAATGTAAGATAAGGACAATAATTAGTTCTAAGATTTAGACAATATTCTTTCATAATTTGTAACAAATGTCTCACAACAATGCAAGGTGTTGGTGGAGGGTTGATGTATGGGACCCCTGTATGATGTTATGCATGTTTGTTTTGTAAGTTCACAACTTTTACTATACACTTATTGTTTATGTATATTCATGTATAAATGATATAGTAATAATAATAGGGTGGGTAGCGGGAAAATACTTTGGTTAGTAGCAATATTTTGAGGATGTTCTTTAATCATTAGTTAAAAATGTTTAACAACAATGCCAGATGTTTAAACATTTTTGTTTAACAACAATTGGTGGTCTTGTGAGGTATAAGAGCCCTGTATGATGTTATGTATGTTTCTTTTGTAAGTTCACAACTATTGCTATACACTTATTGTTTATTTGTGTTCATGTATAAGTGATATATTTCAATAATTTAAAAAAATGATAGCTCTTTAAAGAATGGATATAAAAACCACACAAACCTGCATATTCTCATCTAATTTCCCCATTTAGAAACATTACTCTGACTCTCAAAATTCTGAGGTAATCTCCATTCTGAGAGACTTTTTAGTTGACATTGGACACAGGTATAAATTAGTATTATTTCCTTTAAGTAAGGTTTTTTTTCTTTTTTATCTAACTCTTTATAAACTCACATTTATTTGTCTTTATTTGCTGTTTTCTTCTTTTACTTTCTATTTACTCAGCTGTTCTCTTTCCAGTACATCAAACCCAAGACATTTTAGAGTCAAGCTTTCTTTCTATGATATACTGATAATCATAAATCACTATATTAAATAATCTACTAGCTACAACTCCAAATTTTTGAGGTGTAGATTTTTCTTTTTCTTTGTATTCAAAACTCTAAATATACATGTAACCTATAATTCTTTACAGATTCTATTATCTCATTAGGTATTTAAAAGTGACTTTTTAAGCTTTACAGAGAACACAAATTGTATAACTGGAATTTATTAAGAATTTTTCTTTGCCCTAGTAAATAATATGCATTTTGTTAATAATAACTGTAAATGTTAAAAAAACATGTTTTTCCTCCTTTTCATAAAAATCTTTAGTTTTCCTTTTACATCTTTGCACCTTTGCTTACTTTTCTATCTGAAAATGTATCTATTTGGTTGTTGTGAATCTCAACAACTGAAAAAATATTTTCCTTTCAACTTCAGTGTTTACTTTATAAAGTTTTTATCAAACATCTTTCATGCACAAAAATCCATTTTATACTCTTGGTCTATTTTTCTCTTTATCTATATTCAATACAATTTGTAGCCCTAATGATTTTTTATTTTAATTGACTTCTGTCATATTTAAAACATTGCAGAGGACAGATGAATTGGGAAGGGTCAAAAGAATTACTGGCTTGATGCTTTTAGTCAGTTGCTGGCCTTGCATGTCTGTTAGTACAATGGCAGACCAGGCAAGCACCAGCCACTGAATGGCTGTGGCTGGACAACACTTTAGGACAGATATGATTCTAGATTGTCTTCTCTGGTATACTTGTCCAGGTATGCTGGATCTGAACACATCACCATGTAGTTGAAAGCTCAGGAAATCCTGTGCTTTCTAGTACTCTTTGACATCTATGTTTTACCTCAAGTAGCCAATTGCATTTATATTGACATGGCAGAACAGTATTATATATTTGTATCTCCTTTCATGGTGAATATTTTTGCTTTCTTTGGTCCTAAATGCATGCTCTATATGAATTTTTTTTCCATTCTTCCAATCGTGCTACTTACTTATTTTTTAATCCTTTCTCTCTTTATAAACAAAGAAAAGTTCCTAATTTGTCTAGCAGTTAACCTGTTCATTTAGAGTCCTAGTCTAAGTCCAATTTTAAGTCCTTAGAACATCTTCCAGATTTTAAATGTGTGCATTTATGATTTAATGTGATTTTGCCAGATAAGAAGATTTCAGTTATTTAGACAGATGCTTGTGTGAGTGTTGTGTGTGTGTATAAACATCTTGTGATATCTTCTTCATTGCTGAAGATGAACCTCTGATCAATGTTGCCAATAAAGAGAATGGAATATATTTGTCCCTTCTTTTCCTCATATACATATAAATGCAAATTTCAATCTTACAAGAACCAATTTTAATGAAAGAACAGATTGGATATTTAGTTTTGACAAACTAACAATCAAATATTCAAATTATGCTCCTACCTCTGCAGAAAAATCCCTAAACTTTTCATCACTTTCTAGGCATATTTGTCAGGAAAGGATTCATGATGTTAACTGGGTTACATGTCCAAGCAAAAGTCAGTATAATCTGTAACTTAACACTTTGTTTAGTATTAGTTTTGAACCAAATTCCTTATTAAGCAGAGTTATCATTAATATACTTTGCATGTAATATTACTACTAGCACATTTTTGAGACCATATTGATAGAACAGTCACTTCCCCAAAATCCTGCATCACAATTTTCTCCCTGCTAATAATGTAAGAGATACCCCTATTTGATCAAAGAGATCGGTTCTAGAAATAGATATAGACAGCCTTCTAGTTATAACTGACATTGTTCAATCCCCTGTAAAATAATTTTGTTTAATTTACAGCCTCTTTTCTCTTTTGTCAACCCACTCCATAATCCCCAGCTTGGCTCCAAGAAGTTGCTATATTATTTTAAACTTCAACCTGGTGTAATCTGCATACCTGCCTGTTACTATTTCATAATTCTCCTCCTCTTAATATGATGCCAGCAGTCAGTGTTCTTCAACATGAATGTCTGTCACCAGGCGAAGCATGCCAAGTGTCTTCAAATGGGAGAGAATTGACAACACAATGGTAATTGCACAACTTGATCCTTCACTGGGATTTCACTATGTTAGTTAAACATTCCTCCCCTCTGGAGTGCCTGGATCACCTGCCACATCTCATCACAGATTGAAGAGCACATTGTGGGAAAGTGGGTGGACATAAAGAGAATCATAATAGCTATAATTTGTGTACAAACATGGTGTTCTTACACTCACTCTACTAAACACTTGAGATAAATTACTTTTTTATTTTAAATTCAACCTGTGGGATGAATTTCATCCTATGAAGATGAGAATGTATGGTTCTTACAGCTTAAGAGTTTCCCAGAGTCAAAATAAAGTCTAAAATAACCTCATTTTCCCTTTCCAAGCTCACAAACTGAAATACCTGTGAATGTTTCTTAGAGTTGTTAAAGTGATGTGTCACTTGGCCTACCAGTCACTTTCCTGGAGGGATCTTTTCATTTTTCTTCCTTAATATTATTTCTTTCTTCTTTCCTACTTTCCTTTCTACCTGCCATCCTGCTTTTCTTTCTTTCATTCATTTTTTAATCTTCTTTACATTTTTTGTCTATTCTTTTCTCTTCTTTTGTTTTACTTTTTTTATTTTTTTTGACCCCTTTGCAAAAAGCAGGGCTGTGAATAATCTTAAAAGCATAAATTCAATCTTACTTAAATCTATTTTCTAATGTTATTACTTATGGATGTGTAACTAATATCAAGTGTGCCAGCAAATGCATGTATCTTATTCCTGGAATTCAGTACAATTTATATTCACCTTAAAAATTATTTCTAAAATCACTCAGATAAAGAATAAAGTATTATATTGATTAATGTATTAACTTTCCAGTATTTTGTGTGACATATATTTATGAAGTTTCTGACTTTAATATGGGAAGACATGCACTCTGCAGCTTCTCTACTTGTCTTCATACTGTAAGCTGTCAGTTTAATCTTGTATTTTATTTTATGTTCTTTCCAATAGCCTGCACAGTGTTTGATAATGGATAGTTAATCTATAATTAACTGTTGAATGAGTGAATATTTGTATCTTTATTATTTTAAAATATGTATTAAATAAATCTTTTGGCAATTTGATACCAATATATCATTTTACTTTTATTTCATTTGATTTATAAGTCTTTGTTACCTTGTAATGATATTACAAATCCATTCATTTTAATTTTATAACCTTTATTTATTTCCTTAAGTCTTGATATTTGGGAAAGGACACAGTAAATCAAAAAGTTATCATACCATAAGGCAAGACTTTGATTTGGATTTGGAGACCATATGGCATAATTTTTCGAAAGAATATATCACCAAGCTGAAGTAACTGACATTGCAAGTATTAAAGAAAAGAATGCAAAGGAAAGTTTGCTAACCAGAATTCATAAGATTGCTATTGTGTTGAAATATATATAATTTAAACTTGGGGAACTTGTACAAATGCAAATTCCAATTTATTAGGACTTGGTGATTTCTGAGATTCTGCATTATTAAAGGCATCCAGTTTATGCAGATCTTTCTAGCTTATGGATTCCACTTAAGTAATAAATCAACAGAGTACACTTTATTGTTTCTAAAGAAATTAAATGATGGGCTTTTCATATGTCCACCAATAGAAACTTTATGTAAGCCTCTTTTAGCAGAGGAAATATATTTTGTGCTCTGAAAAACATACCAAACTGTAGAATTTACATAAGCTTTGAACAGATTGAATGAAACAATCTTAGATATGTGAGGTATAGTGAGAGCACAGCAAAATTTATTATTCAATGTATCTTTCTTTGTACCATCATAAAGTGAGTTTTGGGAGGGGGAATATTAGCATTACGGCTTTGCTTTTAAAATTATTTTAGAATTTTGGGGACTGTTTCCAAATTTTCTGTTCACCAATTATGAGCTATTATCTAAAAACTATCAAATCCATTTATTATCTTTCCTTAAGTGTTCAGGTGAATGCCTGTCAATTTCTCAGCTCTTCTCACCGTTATTTTATAACATAGGATGGCAATACCTAATGTATCTGACCATTAATCCACAATCGTCATACAGCTGAGAGTTTAGCAGGTTCATTCTTCATTATTTTCTCTCAAAATAAATTATTTGAGTAGCAATGGAAGAAAGGTATTTCATTAGTTAGACACAACACCACAACCCATATCTCTTTGCAATGGTTTGCAAGCAGATTATCTAATGGTATGTCCTGTGTACTAAAGCCTATTTGAGAGAAGCAGGTAGGTAATATGTTGCCCTAAAATTCTTTCTATATTTTATCCTTTCCTTCTGCAAATCATCCTTGAAACTCACACTTAGAAAAGCCTTGTTTGTCTCCATAAACAAACAGTAATCTTTTGGATATCCAAATATTCCGTTTTTCTGACGGAATGACTGCATTCTTTTTCCTTTATTTTGCGTTCCAGATATCTTTGCATTAATTAAACGTCTTGCTGCTACCCTGATTATTCAAGAACCCTTTGAGGAAAAATTGGTTTGACATGATGTATCAAAGCTATACATATGCATATTGCATGACTAATAAATCCCACTCTTCATTGCATTATCAATATTTTATAATGATACAGCACTGTGTTAAACTGAAAATTTTCTCAGCAATAGAAAAGAGAACTCTAAAGTGAAAATATATAAGAAAACAGTAATTACAAATTCACACAACAACATGGAAGAATCTCACATACAAAATTTGTCATATAAGCCAGAGTCAAATGATGGCATATTCATAAACATGGATTGATCGGCTAGGATAGTGGTCACTTTTGTTGACATAATGATTAGGAAGCAGGAAGGCCACCTGAGATGCTGATCTTGTTCTTTCTTATTAGAGAAGATGGAGGTATACAAAAAATCATGCAGAATATATAGAGTTCCAATAAACCACCATCACATTTTTCCTTATTGTTCACATTTTGCATTAGTGTGAAAACTTTGTTATAAGTGATAAAGCAATACTATTATAATTATAATATTAAATATATTCCATAGTTTACATTAGGGTTCATAAATTGTGTCATACAGTTCTATGTTTTTTTTTATTATTTTAATTTTTATTCTATCAACATATATACAAGATAAAATTTTCCTTTTAACCACAATCAAATATACACCACAGTGGTGTTAACTGCACACACACACACTGTTGTGCTACCATCATCACTATCAATTAACAAACTTTTACCATCACCCCAATCAGAAACTCCTTACCAATTAAGCTTCAATGCCCCTTCCCTACTCCCACATTAGCACCTGGTGATCTATATTCTAGTCTATAATTTTATGACTTCATTCTAGTTATTTCATATATAAATTATGCCATACAATATTTGTCCCTTTTGAGTCTGACACTTTCTCAACATGATGTGTTTTACGTTTACCCATGATATAAAGCGTATCAGAACTTCATTCCTTTTGTTGGATGAGAAATAGTCTATTTTATGTAAACACCACATTGTGCTTATCCAAGCAACTGATATGCAAAATTAAATTGCACTGAGCTGAAAAAATGACCATTAACTGAATTATAGGTATTTGCCTTCTAACATCTGTCTTCATGAACACTTGCTCTGGTGTTATCTAAATCCCCTGTATTTTTGTGAACCCCTGTGAAAATGATTTGCATTTACTTGCACTGAGTTGCACTTGCTTGTCGCCTCAGGATCTGCTCTTAAACCAATAAAATGGGCCCTGAATGTCTTAAATAATGGTTTCTGGAAATAAAACTCTACAATTATAGGTAGCAAAAATATTCCCCAAGCAATGTCTCCAGAGAGCTCAAAGCACATTATCTCATGTCCCAAAAAGAGCTGCAGGGTTTCACCTTGCACAATACTTAATGCACATGTAGACAGAGGAATCTAGCTCTTACCTCACCAGCACTCTCTTAAACAGACACATTGACCTTGGTCACTCAGGAAGTTCTGTTCTCATTGACCATGTGGATATGATTTGATGCAGAGTAAGCCTTGGTCTATCAGGTGAGGCTTCTTCAATGGAAATAATAAATTATCTGTATCTGATTGTTACTTATTATTATTATTCCCTGACCTCCATTTCTTTTAGGAACATCACAGTGCTAGAAATTGCAGAGTTTGATAAAATGGGCTGAGTATTTCTACATCACAACAACTATATGCTTAATTTTACCACTGTCAGTTATATAGAATTTCTAAAAAAAATTCTACTTTATGCTTAACAATCTTATTTACATGAAGGAATAAAGGATCACTACTAATTCCAAGTTCTACAGATGTTCAGATATGTCATTCACAGAATATTGACAGCATGAAATGTCTCAGTCAGCTGGGATCCATTGTTATTTGCCCCAGTATGAAGAATCATGTATGTGACAACAGTGTACCATTACCATTTGCTACCTTGCAAATTACAATTGATATTATGTTGATATTATTTTGACTTTCTGAATTTCAAGGAATTGTGGGTCAGTGTATATTTTATTTGGTAATTATATTCCAGAAACAAAGGGTCTGATATTCTCAATGTGCAACTCTGACTGCTATTGAATAGAGTCAGTTGGTGGCAGTGACAGCAAGATGAATACCTGTCATCAGAAAAAATGAAATGGACAAAGAAAAGAGAAGACAACCTCTCTCATTATTGACTTTGTGCCATTTGTTAGCCACTTGGGAATAATTACCCTTTCAATCCTTGTAGAATTCCCTAGAACTCAGAACTTAATAATAACCATGTTAAACATTAGAGAGCTGAGGGTTAAAGTGGACAAATAAATAGTCATGGTCCATACAACAAGAAGATGCAGAGATTGCCACCCTATGATGTCTGTGGTCAGGATATGATCTATGTGGGGGAATTTTTAGAAGAAAGAATGAGACAGGAAAACTGAGTATTCTGTCATTGGAATCGTAGCCTGAGTTGGAACAGGAGGCCAGAACAAAACCTGAATATTCCAACAGCAGGAAACAGGTTAGCAAATGTTCAGGTTATTTTCCAAGAAAGAATTCAGGAAATTCAGTGGTTGCTGGAATACCATGAACCACTCTGAACAATGTCCCCATGTGAGTTCCTGCCTACTCACTAAATCCATAAAAATGTCCTAAAGGAAGTGGCACAAAGATGCTCAGGTACAAGCCTGTGAGTTCTCTTCTTTAGGTTTTACCCTACATTTTTTTTTAAACCCAAGGTATTTTTGATATATTTTTTGGTTTCTTTATCTAATTATGGAAGCAACACAATATCTTCGTGAAATTACATATACTTCCAAATAAAAATACAAATGAATAAACTATTTACCATTTGGAATGTATTTGTCCATGTACACTTTAATGCTGCACCATGTTATATTGTGAGGTTTCTATCTATGATAAGAATCCTGTATAAAATACATGTGGAAACTGGGGTGAGTACAATAAAAGTTTAGAGTAAGTAAGAGATGACACAATTTCCCTTCAATTGTTAAACCCAAGTTCTGGACTCTCTTTTTTGATGATTTCTTCCTTTATCCCAAATTAGTGTATGGGCCCCTTGCCCTGCCCTGGGGGTGTGAGTTTTTACTTCTCTCTACACACTTACCAATTCAACTAATATTCTCAGTCTGAATGGTGGTTTACCAAATTATGCACTGACCTCTGAAATGCACAGCCATTTATTTATTCTTTGCAACCCTGATCCTTAGCACAATGCCAGGTATATTAATAGGCACTCAATATGCACTTGCTAATAAATTATTCCAATAGTGAATGCAACCTAGATAATTTAGATCATGAAGTAAAATTCTGATCAAAGGCAAAAGAATGTCCAAATTGTGTGGATTTAGAACTTTACTTTCATGAAGCTCCCAAATTTGTCTTTCCTTGCTCTTGTTCATGCTCATACCTCAGACAGCATTGGCTTTCTGGAGATCTCTTGGCCTGATATTAACCTTAAGTATAGCATTTGTCCCAGTCAGGTATTGATGCAGCATCCACAATTCCACTTCCCTGACCATGAAATGAACATCAATCTATGTAAAAGCAGAAAATACTACAAGAAATGAAGCACTGTAAATATTTGTTGAAATCACAGAAGGCAGTCAAAATTGTGGGAGATTTCAACATTTAGAGAGTATGTGGGTTTAAGGGAATTTAGGGTCTAAGAACAGTAAATCCAACATCATTTTGTAAGTAGGAGTGGGTCTTTTAAATGAAAGTTTTATACGTTTGTTTGTTTACATCTAAGGCTGGTCTCCTCATTTAAGAAGAAAATTTTACATATTACTCATATGTAATACAAATAATCCAAATCTGCTTTCTTAGAAAGCATGCTCTTGAGACTCATCTAATTAGGGAAAGGTGTGCTTTTACCCAACAGATATCAGGGTAAATGAAGTGTAGCAAAATATGGAATTCATATCATCAGCCACTCAGGAAGTAGAGATAATGCCCCAGATCTCCCAGGCTAAGGAATGATGTAAAGAGACAGTTCCCATTTGCCAAATCCTGGGGTTCCAGCTCAGTTTCCTAGACCAATACTTTTCTCCATTCCTTTGTGGGAGGGTTGGGATTTCAGAGTCAACAAAAACATACTCCCAAATTTCTAACAGAAGCTTCATGTAATCTTGTCTGGTTGTACATTAAAATAAATAAGTGGTGTGTTCTTTTCCTCAACTACATTTTTATTTTCAAATTTGTGACTGGGAGTCATGTCTTTTTTTTTTTCTGATATGTCCACTTGCCATTTAAAAATATTCAGTGAGCTGTTTAATTGATTCTCCTGCTGTTTATTCTATTGCACAAATGTTTGTTTTTTTTAACTTGTAAGAACTCACAACATATTTAACATGTTTTTTGTGAGTTTTATATGGTGAAAAACAGTTTTCTATTAGTGTCTGATATTTAATCATTTTATGCTAATTCACAATGTTTAATCCAAATCTTTAAACATTGTGCAGTAATTTTTTTACTCAAATATAAAATATAACCCTTTATATTTGGATTATATTTCCCCATTTTGAAATGAATTAAATATTTTCTTATATGTTTTAATGTTCTTGATATTTTGTTTAAGTATTTCTCCTGCTTATATACATTTATACAGCAAATAATTCAGTTATAATTTGATCTTGTACCAATTAAAATTATAAAAATACAATTTTAGTAATAGTGTATCTATTGGCTTTACATATTTTAATGTGTGTTTCTTTATATAGAAAGAATTGTTTGAGAGTTTGTTCATTTATTTTTTTATTCATGTCTTAGCACCACTTGTTTCAATGTTAAATCAAACTAGGCTTTATATATACATTCTTCCAAAGAAGCTTAAGAATTATTTTATTGATTATATAATTTTTGGAGATATTTATGTTGATGGTGTTAAAACTATAAAGTAATTAGAGAAGATAGTATATTTTGGAAATAATTATCTCCTTCTAGAGACAGGTGATATGAGCTTCCATTTATCCATATCTTCTTTATGTATATATATATATATATAAATATCTGTAATAAACTTTATTTTTATAAGTTTTCAATTACTGAAAAGTTACATCAAACGTATAGAGGATCACCCCATTCTGAATGACTTTGCAATGATTTATACAGGCCATTATATATTTTGTCATAAGTTACAAAATTGTGTGGGACAGAGTGTAAAATATAATGAAAACAATAATCCATGGTAAGTGGCAATACTTTAATATATGATCATCAATTGTAACAAATGTACAACATTAATGAAGAATGTTGTTTTTGTGAGAAAGTGTGGGAGGAGGAGGGAGTAGGGCATGTGGGAATCCTCTCTCTCTCTCTCTCCATATAGATAGATAGATAGATAGATAGATAGATAGATAGATAGATAGATAGATAGATATGTATATATATATATATAACTTTTCCAATGTGTAATCATGGAATATTTCAAAAATAATGGAAAGCTGGAAGAATTTTACAGTCGACACACAGCTCACAATAGAGATTATGTAATATTTATGTAATCTAAAGTTTCTTTAAAACAAATTTTTTTAAAAGTATAGAGGAAGGGAGCAGATGTGGCTCAAGAAGTTGAGCACCTCCTTCGCCCACGGTAGGTCCCAGGTTCTATTCTCAGTGCCTCCTAAAAACAAACAACAAATGAAAAACAATTCAGGGCAGCAGATGTGAACACTGACTTCCTACATATGAGGTCTTGGTTTCAATTCCCGGAGCCAGTACTCAAAAAAAAGTTTAGGGTAATACCATAAACACCCTCCCTACCACTCCCACATTTCCCCTATTATTAACATCTTGCATTGGTATGGTACATTTGTTACAATTGATGAAACAATATGGAAGCATAATTACTAGCCACGGTCTATAGTTTACAATATGGTTTAAACTTTGCACTTTATAGTTTTATATTTTTTGACAAAATGTGTAATGTCTTGTATCTGCCATTGCAATATCATGCAGAAAAATTGCAAACCACCAAAATGCCCTATATTTCACCTATTCTTCCCTTCTCCTCCTCTCAGAACCTCTGATAAGCACTATCTTTATATCAATGTTGCACTACAATACTAATAAACCTAGTTGATCCATGGTTTCATTCCCCCTTTGTGTTTTTTCATTCTTCAACTTTGACACTTTGAGGATGATGATTTCTTCTTTGCTTCAGATTGGGAGTAGACTTAGATCTTATGGAGCATATGGAAGAAGCTGTTTTGCTTACAATTGCAGATATTCTTACTTCTTTAGGGATGGGAGTTGTCCATCATCATCAATTTGTTAGGTTTCCTGGCCAAGTCCAATGAACTGGAGAGTAGGTATTTGCCACAACACTGCTGAGATTGAAGCTCAACCAGCATATCAACAGATCAAAGATTTAAGTCTGTGGTGCATATATTTAATGGGTATATTGCTAATTATAGGTTCAAAGAAAAGGGGTAGAAGAATCATAAGTAGGGACATTGTAAATGAGTTTAACTTTGGTATATAGGGGAAACAGATTATCATATATTCTGGGATAAATCCCACCAACTGGGTGATGATTTCATGAGGCTATTTGCCTTGCCTATAGTGCCTGGGCATTTCTAGAGCTCTTGGGAGCACTCTTGTTTGAGGCTATATTTACTGTGGCAGTTAGCGAGATCTGCCTGAGATGCTCATAAGCATAACATCTGAAATGACCACCCAACTCACTTTGAAATCTCTTATCCTATCCATAAAAATTCTTTTGTATTTACTGCTTTCCCCTTTTGGCCAATATATTTTCCAAATGCATCACTGGTTAGCAGTTGGGAGCAACACAAAGTACGAGGGTGGCTCATCTCCAGGGGTCATGTACCACATCTGGGGAAGGTAGTGAGTTTATTTGCTCAGCTCGACTTAGAGAGAGGCCACATTTGAGTAACAAGGATGTTTTCTTGAGGTAGCTCTTAGGCATTAGTTGTTATTAGTCTAAGTTTCAATTTTACAAGTATAAGGTTCATAAGTACAAGCACTAATATTGACGACTTGGCATATTGGTCTGTTGCTTTTTCTATACACATACTTTTTTTAAAAATTTTTAAAGGATACTTAGATTACATAAATGTTACATAAAAATATAGGGGATTCTTATATGCCCTGCTCCCTTCCCTTCTCAGATTTTCCCATATTAACAAGATCCTTCATTAGTGTGGTATATTTGTTACAATCGATGAACACATTTTGGAGCATCACCACTAAGCATGGATTATGGTTTACATTGTAGTTTGCACTCTCTCCTGCACAATTCTGTAAGTTATGACAAGATATATAATGGCATGTATCTGTCACTGCAATGTCATGGAGGACAATTCCCAAGTCCTGAAAATGCCCCCATATTACAGCTATGTTTCCTCTATCTCCCCTCAGAACCTCTGGTGGCCACTGCCTCCACATCAATGATAAAAGTTCTTCCATTACTGGAATCACAGTAAGTCTATAGTAGAATAACAGTAACTCTACACTAGTCCATTTTTCATTCCCCAATCCTGAGGATTCTGGGATGGTGATGCCCACTCTGCCTCTAATTAAGAGGGGGCTTAGATCTCATGGGGCAGATGGAGGGGACTATCTTGCTTGCAGTTTCAGACTCTCTCTGTACATTGGCTTTATTAAGCACTGCCTATATATTCCTTAGGCATCTTGGGGAGTAGCAGGACTCCCCAAGATGGGAGTTTAATATTTTGTTTGTTATCTTGGAGGCCTCTACCAACTAAGAAAACACCCTATGGCAACATAAGCACATAGCAGTGGGCCCTAGGTGCACCTCTGCCACACATCACCCTGCCACTGAACCCCTACACTAGCAACACTCCCCTGCCATAGATCCTGGAAAAACACTCTTTCCATTGTTTTCTCAACCACATTCCTGACTCTCCAGACTTCACCAAGCCACACATTCTCTCATTCCTTCATCCAGCCCTCTTCCCAGCTCCATGAATTATGCAAGCCCCACAATCCACTCACACTAACATTTCAGCACTGTTGACCCTACTCATATCACTGCACCACATACACCTTATCATGAGTTCTGCCCAGACTAAGCATCAGACAATCCTTGAAAAGTTTCAGTGAATGTTTATAGTTTCATGTTATTTTCTTATTAAACTATTTCAAATATATTTTAATGCTCTCACTTTTGTGAATTTTATATTTTGACATAATACCTTGGAATATCTCTAGTAATTTGGGCTGTGCGGTCTTTCCTTAACTTATGGTCAAATATTTTCTCTAAGACTTGCATTAATAAAAAGGTTTACATGTTTCAATAATGTAGAAATAAGATAATCTGCTTAAATCAATTAACATATTTCTTTTTCTTTTCGGTAATCCTGCATTTTATATTATTTCCTATTTTAGTGTGTTAGGGCAAATGTGAATGATAAAAATGAGCTTCCTTTATATTTTCCTCATTTTAATGGTCACAATTCTAGTATTAAGAAAAAATATTTTATAAGAAAAATTTTTCATAGTTTGGAAGGTACACATTTTCACAAGCCACAAAAACAAGGGTCATAAATACCATTGTAGATTTCCACAAGCAAATTCAACAAATATCTTGAACTTCAATTTCCTCTGATGAGATAAACTGTATACTAGCTATTTCTGGGTATAATTCATATCTCTACAGTTTGTCAATCATTTAAGTACTTATTCAAACCCATTCATGATTTGCCATAAACCTCTTCTATAATGAACAGGTGTTTTGTGATAGGTTCTTTTCACAGTGCCTTTTTTAACAAGGGGAGAAGGGGGGGAGGAGACATATAGCCAATGAATATCTTCAAGTAGCCTCATTCAATGAGCACAATCACCGATCCTGTTTATTTACACTTGGGACTGGTAGCCATGAACATCTTTGTATCACTCTGGATATCTTGTTGTACATTGGTGGATCCCTTTATTCCTTACTGTTAAACTCCTACTGAATGTGGATGCTTCTTCTCTGCCCAATACCTCTTCATCCCCCAGAAGAATAAACTTATGTTGTTTGTTCTTCTGTGATATTTTCAGAAATTATGTGAGACATGGGCACTTCACCATGTTGTTTATGCCCAATTGCCCCCATACAGTCCCTCTATTATTATCCTGACCTTTTGCAGAAGGCAGATCTGGTGAAACATTTGCAGGCTACCATTTGGGATAAGACTCACAGTGACATTTACCCAACTATAGTTCTGAAAGGGGTGTGCTGTCTATAAATCTTGCCATTTCTTCAGGAATTTAATAGATTTCTCTGTTCTCAAGAATACTTAAGAAGCATATATATGATATTCTTGATAAATTAAAAATTGACTTCTTCTTCCTACCAGGTTGTCATAGAAGCAGCAATAGGAGGGTCTCAATCAAAATTGACTCTTTCTTATTTTTAATTATTATACATTTATGTATATATATATACATGAAAGAATTATAGTTTTTGGAATTAATAAAAGAATATGATGACTTAGCTCTTCCATTTTCTTCTAATATCCCTTATCTGCACCTCTGGCAAAATTTGAGAAGGAAAGTCTCAGAGCAACATAAAAATATCCACGGTTGTAACTCTTTTAATAAACAATATCATTTTATTGCATAGTTTGATATTAATGACTGTTTAGAACAGTGTGACTGTAAATGTGCCAGAACTTTAACATTCCTGCATCTGGAAATATTGCAGAAAACTCTGACAGAACAGTGTGACCAAAATTGCTAATATATAAGGGAAAACTTCCAAAAATGGCATGCTTTTTATTTTATTCATTTATTTATTCACTAATGAAGTACATCCTATGCATTGGGCCTGAAAATTACTCCATAAGAATAAAAAATAAAGGATCATCCCTCTTTCTAAAGAACTCACCTACAGAAAGAAAATTCATATATGAAAACATGTAAGCATTATCAATTTCTCTGGGTCTTAGGATTTAACTATTTATAAGATGTAGAAAAATGGTCATGGGGAAACAGACTAGAAACAAAAGAAGGCACCAATAAGTTTATAAAAGGAATAGGGAATTAAAGAAATAACATCATAAATAAAGATAGGGAACCATTAGACTAGGTTATACATTTAGGGAAAGCCAAAATATTTCAATATGATTGTGAGATAGGGGACAAGCTTGAAATCATGCACTGCTTCTGTGCTGTTATAGTGGATGTGAAATGTGTCCCTTTAAATAATAGTGTCTTAAAAAGAGCTTTAACAGACAATACGTAAAGTAACCCTATTACTGTGAGAAATAAAGTGTGGCTACTCAATGTAGAATTGGCTGGAAGGAAGCAACAGTTGATGTTAGGAGCCTCTAATAAACCTCTTATATGGATCATCAGTATTAAGCAGAGATGACAGTCATAGGATAGGTTGAGTGTGTAGAATCCAATTGATTTTATAGTCATTGAATTTGAAAGCCAGAAGTTAGGAGCAACAGATAAAACTCAGGTGCCAAGTTGGACATTCATGTATAGAAGAAAAAATATATAAAGAGAAATTTAAAACATACATACATATATATATATATATGGCATTCTGATACATTATGGATTAAACATATAAAAGATAACGTGTAATGTAAGCCTAGAGTATACTTATTCATTCAAAAGATGACGTTTTTCATTTAGGTTTAAAAATACATACTTTTTAGTTGAGAGAGAATCCTCAAGAATAACATTATTTTGAGAAAGAGTGGAATTACCTACCACCGGTTATGGTGACTTGGATAGAGCGTGATAACTAGCAGGAAAAAAAATATGGGGCCTTATGTAAACTGTGAAATTAGAATATGTAAAATGAATTGTTCTAACAATTCATATCACTTTTTTTGTAAGACATAACCAAATGAATTAATGTTAAAACACCAGGAAGAGATCAAATGTTTCCAATAATAGAAGAGTAAAACACGGACTTCTCACCAAAGATATCTAAAATTTAAGAGGAAGTTTATGCAGTTTTTTTCTCTCTGTTTTCTCTCTGATTTTCTCTCACTCAAGACAGAATAATTGGAACCAATGCAAATTGAGTAATTAAAATAATCACATGATTCAATGAAATATCATCATTAAACAAGTTAATTGGTTGGATTTTTCACTGAGAAGTTGCACATGCACAGTCATGGTCAAAGGTAGTTTCTTACTTCTGTTTTCTTACTTATTGTAAGCATAATATTATAAAATTTCAAGGGGAATGAAAATGTCTAATCAGACAAGAGTGACAATTCATCCTCAGAGACTTTTCAGATACCCTGGAATTGAAATTCATAGTTATCTTATTTTCTTGTTTGACTACCTGTTTGGCCTTCTGGGAAACCTTTCCATCATCATAGCTGTGATTAAGGAAAGCTGGCTCCATTCTCTCATGTATTTTTTTCTGAAGAATTTGTCTTTTCTGGACATGGGCTGCATTTCTGTCACCATCCCCAAGGCCCTGATGACCTCCCTCTTTGGCTCTGGTGTCATTTCCTACCAGGAGTGTGTAACTCAGCTTTATATATATATTAGATTTTGTTCTGCTGAATGCTTTCTGCTCACAGCCATGGCCTATTACTGGTGCTTGGCCATTTACAGGCCCCTGTTCTATGTTTCCACGATGAGTCAGAGAATTTGTTCTGAACTGGTCATCATGGCCTCGGTGGCAGGGACCATTTATTCAGCCTTACATACAGTTAACATCTTCTCCCTCCCTTTTTGTGGGTCCAATGTTGTTGAGCATTTCTTCTGTGACATTCCTCCTCTCATGAGACTTTCCTGCACTGATTACCACATCAATGAGGAATTGGGATTTGCTGAAAGCAACTGCATCATCATGAGTTCCTTTGCCCTGACAATTGTATCCTTATGTCTGTGTCATCTCCACAATTGTTCAGATCTTCTCTGTGGATGGTAGGTGGAAAGCATTTTCCACCTGTTCCTCTCATCTAACTACAATTATTTTTTTTTATGGAACTGGATGTTTCACATACTTGAGACCTGCCTCCAAATACTCGGCAACCCAGGGTTGCCTGGCCTCCATTTTTTACACCATTGTCACACCTACTTTGAACCCTGTTATCTATTGTTTGAGGAACGAAGACATGGAAGGTGCTCTTTGGAAACTGTATTGTTGAAGAAAACATTAAGTATTAGAGTTAAAACTTGCAGATTCTTCATAAGGTCAAATACTGATTATTAGACTTGAGTCTCACATCATCCTTTTGTTTTCTAGTATTTTACACTGGTGACCAGGCCAATTCCATGATATCTCCCAATGTCAATGCATAGTTGCTTCTCTTCCCTCACTAAATAATTCTTCTCCCAATGCTGAATTGGCTCCTGGAACTTAGCAACATGTAAATATTGATATTTCTCCATATTCTATGACAATATTGTGTTTTGTGAAAAAATAATCCTTCTTTTACTTAGTATAGCTGGAAAAACCTATTTAATTTATTGGCTTTAATTTTTACTTTCAAATCTTTATCATCATTCTCATGTAATGTCTTCCAGTCTTGTATTTCTAACTTTCTCTTCACCATGCTTACCTGAATATACAATAAGCACTTCATTTTTCACACTTCAAAAATTAACTTTTTCCTTCCCCTCAATCACTAAACTGTTTTGCTGTTCTGATTTCATTTATTCAGGTCATGCCATTGATTGCCCAATTTACCAAAATAAAATATTTTTTAAGTTCTTCATTTCATCTTTGTTTTTTTTTTTATTCTGAATATAATTAGTCTACAAATTCTCTTTTTTCTTCCTAAATATATCACTGATCTCATACATGCCATGTCTTCTAAATGCAAGTTGTTTTTTCTCTTTTCTGGTATCAACTATGATGATTTAATTCAGTGATTTTCAAGAATAATTTATTTTTCATGAAAGTAATATTCTTTATCAAACAAAAGTTAATATGTTAACCTTCCAATTAGGAACAATCAAAATGGACATTAATTTGAAAAATGATCTCAGTGTTGAATGCAAGTCTTTCTTCCTCCCACATTACCATTTTTTCTAATGGAAGATCTTGTTTAAATATTTCAGAAATCCTCATGCATAATTAAAATACTAGCCTGGTTCATTTTCCAGCTCTTTCTCCTCTTCAAATCTTTCCCAAAAATGTGCAGGTTATTCTTCTTTAAGTGGATCAACACATGCCCTGAAAGAAATAACATCCTTCCATGGCTTCTGCCAATTTTGTGATTTAAAAATCATGACATGATTTGCATTACTTTTCATCATATGAAATTCATTTGCATTTACCTTCACCTTCATCCACCCTCTCAACCCATTACATCTCATTATATATAAGAATGTTTCTTCATTTTCTTACTTTAAAGTAAGCATGACTAGGTAAACTCATCACTATTTTCTGTAGAATGTAAATGCCACTTTCTCTGTGACATGCAAATTATTTTCTATGATAGTCAGCAGATCATTACATTGCTGGCAAATGAGTTCCTAGGTTCTTGGCCATGTCACATAAAAGAATTTGAGGAAATGCCATAGGGTAGGAAAGAAATTAAAGAGTTCATTGAGAAATGAGAAAAAATGGAAAGTACACACCTGAGATATGGGTTTGGTTATGCTCAAGGGAAATACTTGCTCTGGAGCTGAGGCCAGAGGCCTTTTAAGGCTGGCTATTCCACCTCCCCCTTCCCCATACTAAGGGGGAATCCCCGCTATGGTTTATACCATGAACCACGCAGGTTGACTGGTTATCTTTGGAGTTCTCTGAGGCCTCCTTTGACCCCAGAGCTTCATACAGGACCTCTTGACCAGTTTCTTGGTGGGATTTTAGGCTGTAACAGTTACAGCTTTGTGAATAGCTGCCACCCTTCATGGGGTTTCTAGGTAGGGTCTTGTGGTCATATTCTTTGCCTGGTGTTGGCTGTGATGGTTACAGCTTTGTTCTGACGAGCCATCTCCCCTGATTTCCTATAGACACTTGCCTCAACTCCCCACTCAGAGAGTTTACACCCTTATTCTTAAGAGGGAGCTGAAGGATTCTTTTGCAGCTGCTTTCTGCTGTTAGGAGCAGTAGTCCCTGCTTGAAAGCATGTGAAATTCTCTGGCTATTCTATTGAGGTTGAAGGAGGTGGGTTTGGTACCATGGTTGGAACTGGATGAAATTCCCTCTTGACTATTAATTTGCTCTATAAAGCATCCAAACTGGAAGAGATAGGCCTTCTTAGGGCTTTGAAAACACAAAGGATTATTAGGAGAATAAAGAGAAAAGTTGAAAGTGGATCTAAAAGTGGTCTGAACTAAGAAAGGATAGGGACATACAGAATGAGAGGGCTAGGTTGGTGGGTCCATAAGTTATGGAGGCGGCAATGTATGTCAGTGAGCATAAGTCTGTCCAGATGGGAGCTAAGGAGATGTAAGCCTTGTTTCTTCAAAGAAAGAAAATTCCATTTTGATAGCTTAAAGTAGCAACAAATGTGAGAATGGGTGAAGGTTTCATCTTTTGAAGTTGCTTCCTACTGATTAAAGGCCTGAAAATCTTTATATCATTTTGGACAATGCCCTAGTCATAAACTCACAAAGACAATATAGACAACAAGGCAAGCATATGGCAAAAAAATAAATAAAGACTGTATTTAAGAGAGCCATTCATTTATCTTATAAGCATGTTCATCAATTACTTTTAAAATGAATCAAGTTTCCTAAGATAAGCTTAACATGTTCATTATCCTTCTGCATATGACTTATAATAGAAGAGATGTTATATTCATCAAGTATATAGGTACAGTACTTAAAACTAATCAACACACAAGTTCCTCTTTGAGCTGCAGTTAGTAATCTAAGCTACAGGTTTGCAATGCCATACATGTCTCTCTGTGGGAGCAGGCCATAAAGTCAGTTGTGCATTTTTAGGTTCTACTCCCATTACTCTCATGATTATTGCTCCACTAGCTATTTTCTTCACACAGCCAGCATGCTGCAGCACCGTGGGTCCTGGAGAGAAGCTCCAGGGTTTCACTGGCCTGGTGCATAGCACCCTTCAGCACTATGAAACAGAGCCAGCTTTCAGAACACTTTCCTTGTCCTTGGCATTTGAATGATCACAAAGTGTCTGGGAATGTTTTTCTATGATTTTATCTTGCATGGGATTCTTTGGTCTCCTTGATTTTGTATATACATGTCTCTCATTACATCTGTAAAATTTCCTGCCATTATATCTTTGAATAGTCCTTCTGCCACTTTCTCGTTATTTTCTTTCTGTTTCTCCCACAATGCATGTATCGGTATTCTTGATCTTGCACAATATATCCATTCTATCTTGTGTAGAGTGGGCATTCAGATTCCTGTAAACAAGAAAATTCATAAGACCATTAGCATATGCCACAGACAAGACACAGGCTCAGAAAACACAGAGAGGAACACATGCTTTTCTCTAAGGCTAATCATCTTTGTTGGAGGGCTAGATTTTGAAAGAAAGTACACCAAAGACAGCAAAATAAAACATTAAAATATACAGGGCAAAGCAATGGAATACAAAACAAAGATATGAAATAATGGCCCATCCAAAGGAAAAGCATAAAACATCAGAAACAATTTAGAATGAAGTCAAGACTAAGGATATATCAAACAGAGATGTAAACTTGATTTCCAAAAGTTCAACAAAAGGCATAAAGAACATCAGGGAGACATGAATTAATATAAGGAATAGGAAACAAGCCAAAAACACTAGAATTGAATAACAGTAGAATAATTAAAAATCCCCAGAAGATTTCAACAACAGTTTATATGTGACAGAATAAAAGATAAGTAAGCTAGAATATAAGACAAGTGACATGATTCAGCTGTGAGGATTTTGCTCATCCTAAATTCTCATGCACTTTTTTTTGTTCATTTGAGACATTTTAAACATTTTGCAAATGATGAACATTTTCTTATAAAACTAATTATAATCTATCTTATGAATCAGCACTTACAGTCTTCATGATTTACCCAGTGGAACTGAAAATCATTTCCAAAGGAAGTTGTAGAAAAGTTTTACCATTGCATGATGTAATGTATATAAAGGTTTAGAGCAAGAACATTGAACCAATGGTAAAATAAATAAGTTAATTAATACAGTAGTAGTGCCTACACAATGAAATACTGCCATAAATTCAGTAGATTGGGAAAAATATTCTGAAACCCCTAAATGTTGTTGAGGATTTAGAGCAAGAGAAATCCTTGTATATCACTGGTATGTATGTATAAGTTGGAAAGCATTTGATTTTGTATCATTCAGCTAAATCTCTTATGTTGCAATAAACAATACAATGTAAGTGTTGGTGATGAGAGCAGCAAAGATTATTTTCAACTTGTAACACATATCCCTTCTGTGTTGGTCTTGGCTTTGTTACACATCATCCGTATACAATGCCCAGGCTATAGGAGAACCCAAAATAAGGAATGATGATGTTCTTATGGAGAAATAAGTGATAGGGAACATGTACCAATATGTTGGGGCTTATATACACATTCTTATGTTTTCAGATTTATTTGCTTATGAAGTCAAGTGTCCAAGTCTACCATTCATGAATTAAGATAGTATATCCTCTTTTAAGAGGGATACCACAGAGAAAGCCATCTCAGAAAGTGCACCAGATATTTTGAATATTAGTCTAACTAGACTTTAATTAAATTAGAACACACATGCTGTGACACTGTATTTCCAGTTGGGAGAGTGCTTACCTGCTAGGTGGAAGAAAAGTTCATGGAAAATGAGTAAAACAGTTAACTCTAGGACTCTAGGATGTTTACATTAAGATTTTTATTATCGTGGGTTTATAAATAATGATCTTGTGCACATCTGCATTCCTAGCTCAGTTCACCCATCAGAAGGCTTCCCTATAAGTGGCCCAGAAATGAGACTTTCTAATGCACCTCCTTTGAAAACTACTTCTTGGTGGGAGGATGGGGAGAACTTGAAGATGCTTTCTCCATGACTCTGATCTCAGTATTTCTTCACTTCATAGACCCTGAGACCATAAAACTGCAGAAGCATTTTTCTCAAGGATCCCTTTACAATGGTATGATTCCTTGTCTGTGATGATCTATCTGAATCTCCATTTCTGGCAATATTCCATTGAAAATAAGAGAGGAACAAATCAGCAGCTCTACTCAGTTCATTCTCTTGCATATACTTTTTTCTAAATGATGAAAAATGACTTTATAATTCCATTTTAGCTTTGACCTTTTAATTGGCTACCATTGGATACAACAACTCAACTCATACTTGACAAAATTGGCACCCAGAGGAGGATAGCCAATTAAGCAAATGATGTTTTGGAAAAGAAGAAAGTTTAGGGATTCCATGGGACAATCTTGGGAGATGCTACAAGAGGCTACAAGATTTTCTTTCTGCAGGGACACCAGTTGATCATTTGCAAGAGTTTGAGGGTCCTGTGCAGCACTTCACTTCACAAAGTGGATGCTAGTGGAATACATGGAACCTTCTTGAGGGGTATTATTAGAGTCCATAGGGGCATTATGTCAGCTATGACATTGAGTCTGGGGAAATGCTAATGAAACCAATGTGTCAGTCTTGGTGAATGCTAGTGTTTTGTATATATAAACTTTGCAGTACTAAGTAGAAATGTTTATCCTTCCCTTTAGCCCTAGCTTCCTGGCAGGGCTTGCCTGCTATATCTGATTAGAGACATAACAGAGGGGTTACAAAAAAGCTAGTGAAGTGTTTTTCTAGTAACTGTTTATGAGCCTTCAACAGTGGGATCACTGACTTTCATATAGAACCTATAAGCTGAGCAATTCCAAAGAGATCTGCTTCTAATTCCCTTCCTAAGGCACTGGAAATTGTTGAAACTTCACTTAAGAAGAATGCTGAATACTTCAGAATCACTTTGGCCAGGAGCCCTAAAGAGAACTTAGACAACTAGCTCTCCTATAAAAAAATAGAGATAATGTTGTTAAAGTTAGTAAGGGAAAGTGTCACTAAGTAGAGTAAGTTTCATCTGCTACTCCTTCAGAGTTCCCTGACAGCAGCCACCATGAAGACAGCACTGGCAGTGGCAATAGGTGTGGAGGAAAAATTTATCCCAAAGTTTTTTGGCAAGAAAGGAGGAACCACTGTGTGCACTTGAGCAGCTGCTGCAGCAGAGGTGGTTCTTTCTGGGTTTTGATACGGGTCAGGGTCCATACATGTCCACACCATGACAATGGAGGCAGTGAAGCCACTTGCTTATGTTCACCCTGGATAACCAGAACATCCTGCTTTCAAGATTAAATGGCAGGGTGAGACGGACTACCTAAGGAAAAGAAAAATCAACTCCTCCAACAAGGAAAATCTCCACTAGTTGGCTTTGCAGAAAGTTCTCTCTGCTTCAAGCAAAATACAAAATTTGTGCAAACTTGGGTGAACCCATCCTGTTCCACATTGGGAGTTTTAGCCTGAAAACAGCTGATATACAGTAGCTCCCTGTGCCTTCACAACCAAAATAACCTTTGTGGTCCTACTATGTTGGACCCTGTGATAGACACAGGGTTGTTCATTCTGATCCTTCCTCAGTGCTTTGGGATAGGTTAGAGAGCATGACAGCATTTTTACCTGGACCTTTCCACTGGGGTCCCTCTGTCTCCAGGTGCACAAAGGTTACAGGTCAATGGGAGAGTGGGGGAAAAAAATTCATTCTTAGGCCATTTAGATACAGATGTACAGTGATCCCTGTAATGCCTGACAAAAGGAGTAAAACTGATAATGCTCTCTGATTTTGATCTGAAGATACCACCACTGAAACACTTGCCAAGCCCAATTATGGCACATTCCTTTGGCCCCTACAAACCTCCACTGTCAGAACCCAATGAATGAATGAACTATTGTTATTGATATATTCTAGGTGCATCTTTGTTACCCTTCACCTTCAAATTCTAATTGGCATTGCCATAGTAATTTTCTAGTAGGACATATAAGTAATTAGGAAGCTTACTGACTCATGGGCTTGGCCGTATTTCCTGGCCATTGGCAAGACTTGAACAGGCATATAAAATAAGCTCCTCTAAGGGGCTGAGTCATTTGGATAAAAACCATCTCTTCTCCTAATAACCCTTTGGTTACCCATATGAATGTTCCACATTCATTCCTGAAGATGATGCCCACTCTTTTTCTGATTAAGAAGGGATTTAACCACAAGTGGAACTTGTTTCTCAGTTATATTTTGAAACTGAGTAGTTCAGAGCAAGCATTTGTATGGATAATCCCCTTACAGATCTGAAAGAAGATGGTCCATGGAATTTCAGATACCATCCTAACTGGGACTCCATATATGTATTGCCACTGTCATCAGAAGAACCTGGAACAGAATGAAAAAGCTGCCCTACCTGCCTGACCTAGGCCAAAGATAAAAATACTGCCCAGGATCATTCTTAAACTAATGGACCAGGAAGTTCTAAGCAGGTAGTCCATTGACCTTCTTGTCCCTTGCAGAAATTATCCTTGGATCCCATCTATAAATGACAATTTCTCCAGATTTCATTTAGCCATTCCCACTTATGACTCAGGACATACTCTTCACAAAAGGCCAATATAGTTTCCTGTTTGACTATGTCACATCAAGGTATCAATAAAAATAAATTTACCTAATGCAACATTTAGAAATAAGTTTAATTTCTGTTTGGAAGATTGTAACATTTTAAAATACAAATGAAAACAAACATATAGTTATACATAAAGAGAGAAAAAATGGTGGATAATGAGAAAAGAATAAAAGAAAAATTTCTCAGACTTTACAAATATGAATTTTGAAATAAATCAAATGTAGGAGAGGAAATTATTGTGGAGACAATAAAGCCAATAAATGGTAACCAGGTGGAAAATTAAAGATAACAGAGACATAAAATAGCTTTGAATTAGGAGTGCCAATATCTAGAAGTAATAAGATAACAGAGAAAATGGAGGGAAGAATATTACAAAAAAATATTGATACTATCTTTATAAGAAAGACAAGTTCTTTCATGTGAATTCATATACAGATTCAAAATAAAAAATAAAATAACCTACACAACTGATTATGACAATAGAGGCAAAAAAAATTAAAAGATGTTTAAAGAGAAGTTCTTAAGCAGGAAATATGAAACAGTTATGAGGACTAAATTTATCAGAAATGACAATTATTCAGCTTCCTAATGCCCACTTACACTTTCTTTTTATACCACATTAGTGAAACTACTAGAAAAGATTCATTTCAAAAGAACACTTAAGGGAGAAATGAGCCTGATAGATATGCATAAATGATATAATGTAACATTCAAAATTAGAAAAGGAGGATAGAATATTTGGGAAGAAGTTTGGTAAACAAAAATGGAACTTGATACAGAAGAAGACATGTTAAAGAAATTAAGTATTGCAAAAGCAAAAAAAGTCAAGTTTTTAAAAAATTTTATAAAATATCAGAGTGAAAGATATATATCATGACCAAGATATATTTATGTCAAAAAATATAAGTTGTTTAAAATTAGGAAATTAAACATATTAATTCATGACAACAAGAAATCTTAAAAATTAAATATAACATGGTAATTCCTTTTTTATCTTTTTATAATTCCTGTTTTTTGGATGGTATTAGGGTAATGTTAACTTCACAGAATGAGTTTGGTAACATTCTTTCCTGTTCAATTATTTGGAAGAATTTGAGCAAGATTGGTATTATATCTTTAAATGATTGGTAGAATTCATCTGTGAAGCCATGTGGTCTTGGACATTTGATTTTGGGGGAGGTTTTCAAAAAATATTTTTAAAGGAGCTTTAGATTAAGTAAATGTTATATCAAAAATATACGGAAATCAAATACCCCTCACCCCCTCCCCTACTCACAGTTTCCCACATTAACAACATCTTTTATTAACATAGTACATTTCTTAAAATTGATTAACACATACTGATTCATTGCTATTAACCATGGTCTATAATTTACATTATAGATTACACTTTGCTTTACACAATTTTATAGGTTTTGACAAAATACATAATAGCCTGTATCCACCATAGTAATGTCATGCAGGACAATTCCAATGCCCCCACATTAAATCTTTTCATCCCTTTACCTCCCCTCAGAACCTCTGGTGGCCACTGTCTTTATTTCAATTATTCAAGTCTTTCTTTGCTAGAATAATAAGTTTATAAGAGAATAGTCCATTGTTCATTCCCTACTCTTGAGTATATTGGGATGATGATGCCCACACTATTTCTGATTAAGAAGGGGTTTAGATTCCATGGGGCAGATGGTTGGAGTTGTATTGCTTGCAATTGTAGATACTCTCTGTATTTTGGGATGGACATTCTCCATTATCATCTTTTTGTTACTTGTCCCGAGTGAGTTCAATGAACTGGAGAGTAGGTGTTTCAACTCTGCTGAGATTCTGGGCTCAAAGGGCATATGAACAAAATGAGGATTTATGTCTCTGGGATATATATTTAGCAAGTATAGTGCTAACTATAGGTTCAAATAAAAGGGACAGAAAAGCCATGTGTAGAGATATTGTAAATGTGTATAACTCCATTACATGGGGGAACAACTATTCCAAGGTAAAGCTCACTGACCAGGTGCCAAATTCTTGAGATTGTCTGCCCTACCTATAATGTCAGATGTCTTTAGATCCCTGAGTAGTCCCCTGCTTGAAACACTATTTCTGTGGCAGTCACTGAGATCCTCCTGAGACATGCTCAAGTCTAACCTCTGGAATGACCTCCTGACTCACTTTGAAATCTCATAGCCATAAAGACTTATTTGTAGAAGATGACAACTGTGTAACTGGAGACCTCCTTACTCCTAATTCCCCACCTATAAGAAAAGAGAAAAAAAATCTAATTTGGTGGCTACTAACCCAGAAGACTATATTAAACATCCAACAAAGAACAAATGGGCACTTTGCTTTTTTAAAAATGATAAAAGCAAAATTTGACAATCAAACCTTCAACTGATTTCAGAGTTTGATACTGCTGAATAATTTTGGGCAGCAATAACAGTCTGTAGTGTTTGGGAACCAACCATTTGTCTGTTCTACTGTTGAATTCTTCCAAGGATAAAAATGGCTTATTTCATTCATGCAATCCTGAAGTCTGTACAAACATATCCAATTGCCTAGTAATTTAATGCCTGGCTGTGACTACTCACTTTTTAAGGATGATATTGAGCCTATGTGGGAAGATGAAAAAAACAAATGAGGAAGGCGATGGCTAATTACATTGAACAAACAGTAAAGAGCAAGTGACCTTGATCACTTTTAGCTAGAGACAATGCTGTGCCTTATTGGAGAATTTTTTGATGACTACAGTGATGATGTATGTGGAGCTGTTGTTAATGTTAGAACTAAAGGTGATAAGAGCAATATGGGCTACTGAATGTGACCAGAGAAGCTGTTACACATATAGAAAGGGTTTACAGGGTAAGGTTCCTTCAAAGATAGTGATTGGTTATTAATCCCATGCAGACACATCTACTAAAAGCAGCTCCACCACTAAAAAAGGTGTGTTGTTTAAGAAGAAATCTGAGTGTTCTCATAGGAGACTGCATCAAGCTATCTAGATTTGGGAGCTGAAACAAAGCCTCTTCAAAAGGAGAGTGGACTGCATTTAAACTTGATTTCCATCTAATGTTGCTAAGATATAGGAAAATTCTCATTTGCCTTTGTCTTGTACTTCTGTGTTCATATATTATTTTTTCTTTTCTTTTTTTTAAATTTTGGCTAGCATATCCACAATCATAATCAAAGAGTTACAGTGTACATCACCCCCAGAATCCATAAATGTGTTCCTGGTCCATTCTGTAATAGCTTAGTAGAATTAACATTACAAACACATTTACCCATCCACAACATTAAAAAAAAGAACTTCCATTTATTTATGTTACAGGGGGAAAAAATTCTGTTTTTGTTCCATTCTATGCAGGAGCATATTTTGCTGGCTTGAAAGAATATGATGCATAAAATTTTCTAGCAATTTTCTTTGTTTCTTTTTATACCATTGTATTTGCTGTAATTTTGCTGATAACTGCTAGATTTAAATTTATTTGTTTCTCTACTTGATAACGTTAGTGATTCTGTTTTGTTATTCTTTTTTTTTTTTTTGCTTTTGTTTTTTTCTTCATGTCACACTTGTGAATGATACAGGAAGATGACACAAATGTAGAATAAACATTTGTTGTTGTCAGGGTGCGGCGCAAAAGAAGAGTCAGACAAGTTGATGCAGATGAAGAAGAGGGCTGCAGCTCACTCAGGCAAAAAACAGCCCAGAGCTCACTGTGACCCTTTCTTTTATTTAGCTTAAAACAATGCATAAATTCTTCCCCCCTAACCTTGCTCTCCCACTATGTTTCTCTTACTACAGCAACAACACTGCCTTCTCTGGCAGTCTACTAAGGGGCATAAGTATAAACATTGTTTCTAGTCCTAAATGCCTTAGTCTATCTAATATCTCAGCTTGGTGCCTGAGAGCGCTACCTGTTCCTGTATAACTAGATAGTTTTTAGGAATTTATACACTAACTTCTTAGTGGTGGGTTCATCCCGCTCTGCTTCCTCCTATTGACGTCTGCAGTAAGCAGAGACCTTGGAGACATTTACTAAAGTGTCTCTGCCAGCAAGCATGCTTGTTGAATGCTTAACCCTTTATGCTCTGACTCTCAGCATCTTCTCCAACAAACATTAATTTTGAACATTCTTTTTTTTTTTTGTAACTACAAAGCTTTGCTACAAATTTATGCATTTCATTTAAATCAGTGATCTATGTTTTTGTGATTTCCTAAATATAATTGTGGATTTCTAAAAATGCAACATCATAATTGCATTCCTAACTAGAGTTAGAATGTTTCTTTTTGTATCTTTATGCTGTATTTCAACACTTTGTATTTCTTGAGTTATTCTGCTGTGCTTAAAGATGGCTGAAATGGAGAAGCAGTCTCATTCATATTGACAGTGTACAAATCTGTAAATAAAATGTGTACAGTGAATTGTCTTTCATACACTAGATTTGTCCTTCTATTTCTTCACCTCTATAATGATTATATACTTCTTATTGAAAGGCAGTCTCTTTTGTGTCTTCTTGTAGTGTTTTCCATGTGAACAGTATAAGTTTGGAGCACTAGTTTGATTATTATGTTTATTAACATTTTAAATAAATTGAATATATTATATATATAATTTTATATAAAATTAAATTGATGTGGCCATCTTTGTCTTTTATGAACTAAGTCTCAGTTGTTCAGACTAACTAAGTAATGTAGTACTCTATTAATATATTAAAACTAAAAATTGAGCTCTTGATGTGTCACCATTTAACTGGAGGGAAGAGCAGTTGAACATCTTGGTTGCTAAAATGAGATATTCTTAGGTAAATATCAAAATGATAACATAGAGAGAGAGTGTAGGTGATTTGGAGCATATGCACTAAGAATTTACTTAGTGTTGCTGTGCAACAATGAGATAAATGGGTATGAAGACATATATATTGGTAAATTGGTGCAGTATGGTTTTATGTAAGCTTGAAAACTTGACCTATTATTTATAGATAGCACTTGAAAAAAACTTGAACAATTTTCATCTGTATTATATAATTGTATATTTCAGATCTTGTGAAATGAAAAATGGCTATCATAAGCAAAAGTTAGTAAGCTGAACTATAGATAGCAGGATGAAAATACTAGTTGAGAGGAAAATTTGTCTTTAAATGTTAAGAATTGATCATTTTAAAACTGATAAACTTGTTAAAGATCTTGTAAAAATAAACATGAAATTAATGATTTAAAAAACTATTTGCATTTAATATTTTCCCCTTTTGGTCAAATTCTTTTTCCAAATGCATCCCTAGTTGGCACTTGGTAATAATCCCTTGGTACAAGGGAAGCTCATCCCTGGGAGATGTGTCTCATACCAGGGGGAAGACCATCCATCTATATGCTGAGTTTGGCTTAAAAAGAAGCCACATTGGAGCAATAAGGAGGCTTTCAGGAAGTAACTCTTAGGTTATATATAATAATAGGCTAAATTGCAAATTCACCAGAAAAGGTTCATAAGTATAATCATTAATATCTAAGGCCTGGTGTAATGGTCTCTCCTCCTTCACTAGGCACAGCCTATGTACTCAGGAGATTCTTTCTACTCTCTTAGATAATACAATAAGATTCCCCAGCATGGGAATTCAATATTCTTTTGGGTATCATGTGGGTCTCCACTCACTGAGGCAACACCCCATAAGCACTTGAACATATTCATATGCCTTGGAGGCATGCTCCAGTTGCACCAAACCCTACACATCTCCCCATCACCAACTTCTGCACCAGTGATCCTCCCCTGCCACAGTTGTGACCCTACTTTGATAAAAACCCTCTTCAAAAACAAAGCAAAAAATAATCAAATAAAATTAATAATAAAATAAAATAGTAATAATATATAACAAATAAAATACAAAAATGAAAAACAAATTAAAATTTTTAAAAATTGTGTTCATTGTGTCTTTCATCACTGTAAGTTCTGTTATCTTTTATGTACAGTGAAAATTTGTTCTGTATGTTCCCCTAGGGTCTTTTTTTTTTTCACCTTTTCTTCAAAGATGCATTAGGTTACAGAAAAGTGACATAGAAAATATAGGAGATTCCCATATAAGCAATGTCCTCCATCCTCCCACTCTCTCTCATTAATAAATTTTTACATGTGTATGGTACATTTCATATAATTAATTTACAAATATTGAAGCATTGCTACTAACTATGGTCAAGGTTTTACAATATGTTATACATTTTGCACCATACAATTTTATAGGTTTTGACAAGTTATAAAATGGCCTGTAACTGTTATTGCAAGGTCATTCAGAAAAATGCCAATGCCATGAAAATTCCTTATGTTACATCTATTCCATTCTTTCCTACTCCTCCCCCTTGGAACCTATGGTAACCACTGAGTTTTACATTTTGAGGAATAAGTTTCATAGTTGTATTCAATAATATTGAGGGCTTCACGTATTGGTCTGTTGTTTTTTTTTCTTTCAGTTAGGCACTACCTATATTCTAGAGGTTCTTGCACCTCTAATTGAGAACATAGCAGGGCTCCTCAGGATGGATGTTTAATATTTTATTTTTTATTGTGTGGGTCTCCACCCACTGAGATAACATACTATGACAAGATGTTGTACACTTTCGTATTCCATAGAGGCATTCCCTATCCCACATATCCCCCACCCCCAATGTTCTACATCAGAAACCCTCCCGTATTATATTTGCTAAAAGAATATTCCCTCCACTGTAGTTTTAACTACAGACCTTTAAATCCATGGAGTTCACTTGCTCCTTCCTACAACCCTCCTTCCAGTTCCATGGATAGTCCAACCCCCCCACTCTACAATCCCTCACATTCCTGAACAATAAAACTCAATCACATCACTGCAACACTATCACTCCCATATACTGTCCAGCCACATACATCTGCCTTATTATAGATTATTGCCTATATTAAACATTGGCTCACATCCTTCTGTGTCATTTTTTCTCTTGTTAACCTATCTTCCAGACTCTAGCTCTGTGAGTCTGCTCTATTTGCTTAAGTAATATCAGTGAAGTCATGAAATATTATTCCTTCAGTGACTGACTTACTTCACTCATCATAAGGTCATCAAGATTTATCTATGTTGTCCTGTAAGATTCCTTTTTACTGCTGAGTAACATTCCGTTGTATGTATATACACCAATTTGCTTATCCACTCATTGGTTGATGGACAATTGTGTTGCTTCCAACTTTTGGCAATAGAGAATAATGTCACTATGAACATTGGTGTGCAAATATATGTTTATGTCCCTACTTTCATTTCTTTTGAGTATATACCTCACAGTGGACTTCCTAAATCATATGGCAGTTCTATACTTAGCTTCCTGAGAAGCCAGGAAGCTGTCCTCCACAATGGCTGCACCATTGTACATTCCACTAGAAGTGGATAAGTTTCCCTTTCCTCCACATCTTCCCCAACACTTGTAGTTCTATGTTGTTGTTGTTGTTGTTTTATAGCCACCAGTTTAATAGGTGTAATAGGATATTTTGTAATTTTAATTTGTATTTTCCAATTAGCTGGTGATGTTGAGCATCTTTTCATGTGCTTTTTAGTCATTTGTATTTCTTCTTTGAAAAAGTGTCTATTCAAATCTCGTGCCCATTTTTGAAATGAGTTCTCTTTTTATTTTTGATATACAGGACTTCTTTATAAATGTGGAATATTAAGCCCTTATTGGATGGCTACCAAATGTTTTCTCCCTTTGACTCAGCTGTCTTTTAAGTTTCCTAATAAACAACATTTTGCTTTAATTTTGAGGAGGTCCCATTCATCTATTTATTCTTTCCTTTGTTGCATTTTGGGTGTAACGTTTATGAAACCATTTCTTACTACAAGATCTCATGGATGCTTCCCTACATTACCTACTAGGAGGTTTATGGTCTTGGCTCATATATTAAATCCTTGATCCATCTTGAGTTAATTTTTGCATAGGATTTGAGATAGTGATCCTCTCTCCTTCTTGTGAATATAGCTATCCAGTTCGCCAAGCACCATTTGTTGAAGAGGCCATTCTTTACCAGTTGAGTAGGACTTGGTGAAGTTCTCAAATATCAGTTAGCCATATATGTGATGATCTATATTACAATTCTCAATTTTATTCCATTGTTCAGTATTTCTATCTTTATGCCAGTACCACACAGTTTTGACAACTGTAGCTTTGTAGTATGTTTTAAAGTCAGGTAGTGTGATTCTTTCAATTTCATTTTTATTTTTCAATAGATTTTTGTCTATTCAGGGCCTTTTGAGCTTCCAAAACATTTCGTAATTAGCTTTTCCAATTCAGTAAAAAATGCTGATGTAATTTTTCTTGGGATTGTGTTAAATCTATAAATCAATTTGTGTAGAACAGATATGTTAAAAATATTTAGACTTCTAATCCATGAACAAATAATATTCTTTCACTTATTTAGATATTTCTTGATTTCCTTCAACAATGATGTGTAGTTTTCTGTGTACAAGTTCTTTACATCTTTAGTTAATTTTATTCCTGGTATTTGATTCTTTCATTTGCTATTGTAAATGGAATTTTTTCTTGATTTCCTCTTCGGGTTGCTTATTATTGGTGTATAGAAATGCTTCTGATTTTTGCATATTCATCTTATATACTGCAACTTTACTGAACTTGTTTATTAGCTCTAGAAGCTTTTTTGTAGATTTCTCAGGGCTTTCTATATATAGGATCAGGTCATCAGCTAATAGTGAAATTTTGACTTCTTCCTTTCTAATTTTGATGTGTTTTACATATTTTTCTTACATAAGTGCTTGACGAAGTGCTACTAACTCAACATCAAATAAGAACAGTGACAGAGGGAAAGCTTATCTTGTTCAAGATCTTAGAGGGAAAGCCCTTAGCATTTTATCATTGAATATGATGTTAGCTGTGGGTTTTTCCATATATATGCTTTATCATGTTGAGGAAGTTTCCTTCTATTCCCTTTTTTTTTTTTTT